>PISX010006004.1:0-101793 GCA_004024625.1 Mellivora capensis | reverse complement strand
TTTTTTTTTTTTAAGATTTATTTATTTATTTTAGAGAGCAAGCACAAGCAGGAGGGGCAGAGGGAGAAAGAATCTGAAGCAGACTCCATGATCAGGGGGCTGGATATTAACCTCAGATCGCAGCCTGAGCTGAAAACAGGAGTCAGGGGCTCCTGGGAGGCTCAGTTGGCTGGGCGTCCACCTTTGACTCTGTTTGGGATCCCGGGATCTCGGGATCACACCCTCCTCGGGCTCCCTGCTCAGTGGGGAGTCTGTTTCTCCCACTCCATCTGCCACTCTCCCTTCTTGTGCTCTCACACTAACTCTCTCTCTCTCAAATAAATAAATAAAATCTTAAAAACACAAAATAAGAGTCAAAGGCTTAACCAACTGTGCCATCCAGGTGCCCCACATTTTTTATCATTAGATTCCAATAACATTGGAACTGAGGGTTTCTAAACTTGGAAACTCTTTGTCACCTTCCCCCAGGTATATGGAAAGGTAATGAAAGCAGCAGAAAGAGAAGCTGCTGAAAGAGAATGCTAACAATGATATGCAAAGAAAGGGGAAGAGAAATGTTGGGCTACAGAGGGCTATCTGCCTTTGGAGACTGTGAAATGGCCCTATGTACTTGTAATAAAATCCATTGGCTTAATCCAGTTCAAGTTATTTTCTGTTATTTGCAGTCGAAAGTATTTTCAACTATGGCAGAACTACTTTGAAATACCCCCTAGGGAAATTACATAAATTTTTAGGATTATATAACTAAAGTTCCAAAGGTCCAGGAAGAAATTCACAGGCAAGAAACTGGGAAGGCGTAAACCTTACTTTAAGGCTGGATTTTGTACAACTAATATTAGTACATATGGCAACTTAAAAACAACAACAACATAAAGTTAGAATATTTATAATTTTTAATAATAGGAAGTTCAGAATTACCTAAACTGACAGAGACTATATTTAGCATCCTTGAGCAAGTTACAAATAATATTTTATCATTAATGATAAGGTTGTCAATATCTTTTATGTTCTCCAGAGTATTATGAGTGCAAATATTTTAAGGTGGATATTGAATTAAAATTATCAGATGAGTGATATATACTGTGGTTTCACCTTTTGGATAGCTTAATATTCTGATTAATTCATTATAGTTTTCTTCTGTCTCACATATTGCAGTTTAGGTTCACAAAATTTCATTTTCTTTAAACCATGTATAAACCATATAATGCAGAAATAAAGATAGGTTGTAGGTTGTCTCCTTGGTTTATACAAAAAATCTAATTCAATAAATTATTAATCTTTGTGTACTGCATGGATCTGCCTAACTTTATGCATACTAACATACACATAATATTATATATATGTATATACATATATACATATATATATATTTTGTGTGTATCCTTTATATCACTTCTCTGAGGCAGTAATTTATATTTCCCCAAAATACAGGAGGAATTGAGATGCAGAAAGTTTAAGAATATTTGCTCAGGGCTACAAAGTTAATGAGTGGTTGAGCAGCAAAAATATTAACAAGGTCAGTAAAACATACTGCTTTTCTGTAACAAATCCAAAATCATATCTAGCTCTCAGCTTCAGATTCTATAAGAAATTGATAGCTATATAAACCCTCTAGTTTCCATTTCACAATACAGATTCAAAGCAATCGTCTTGGAGGAAAAAAGGGTTACATTAAAAAATACACACACACACACACACACATACACTAACACACATATGTATTTCTCAATTTGTGTAACTCAAAGGAAATATTAAAACACTTTCAATATTGAAGTATTTGGGAAAGGAAAAAATAGAGTGTACTCCTTAAATTCAATAAATAGCACAGCTGAAAAAATAAGGCTATGTATGCCACCAAGGGAGATGATAATTACTTTTTTTCTTTTTAATATGCACAGAGGGATAAAGAAATATAACAAAATGGAAAAAAGTAAACATTACCACATTGTTTGGTATTTAATCATTACTTTTATGTGTTTGCTAGTAAGAATAAAACTGATGAAAATTTCTCCAGCATTATTTTTTTTCCTATCCTAATAGTATACTTTATCAAATACTATAATAAAGTGAATGGAAAGGTACTGTCATACATTATGGTTTACTTACATTTTTCTTTGGATAATTGTCATAAAACCTTATATGACATGTGTTATTTATGTCATTTAATTTTGGAGAGACTTCAGATAGCGGGAAATGTCTGTTGCAAAATTGGCATCTCAAAGCTTTAAATGTGCTTTGGGCAAAAGAAATTTCTTTTGAGATAAAGTATAGTTGGCTCATGCTGCTTAGTTCTAAAGCATTAACTAAATTAGTAGGTTTTCACTGGCAGATACAGATGCCCAGCCCATTTAACTTCTACATATTTTATGTCTTTTAAAGTATGTATACGTAGGCTGTTCTTAAGTTTTTCAATTAATAATTAAATGGCTTTAACTTATAATTATTCCCTAAGCTATCTGCAATAAAAAGAACATGTATGTTTATATTTTTTCAGTTTTAGTATTTAAAATATATACTCTGATTTTAATACTTTATCACTTATATTCCATATTATAAGAGTAACAGAGTCATTACAGAACATATGCACAAACTAAAAAGTTCAAGGCATGGAAGCAAATCTTATATAACAAATAGTATTATTATAAGCAATATAAAATGTTTAAAAATTTATTTATTTGAGAGAGAGAGAGAAAGCATTAGCACAAGAAGCAGAGGGAGAAGAAGAGAGAATCCCAGGCAGACTTTGCACAGAGTGTGGAGCCATACATGGGGCTTGATCTCACAACACTGAAATCATGACCTGAGCTGAAATCAAGAGTCAGATGCTTAACCGACTGTCTCACCTAGGCACTCCAACAATACAAATTTTTTATGCCTTATTAATTTTTCTATGCCTCATTTTCTTTAGTTTTGTCTTCCAAATCCCATTTAATATTTCAGTTTTTCATTTAATATAAATTCTCTCATGCATAAAAATGTTATATATCTCAATTAGAGAGTATATAAGGTTCAACTATTTTAATGCTTCATAGTTTATTTAGTTAGTCCTTCACCCATGGAAAAATACTTGTTTGAATATATTGCTCCTATAAAGACTGCTACAGTGAGCATCTCTGCATATAAATTTTCATTACATTAATGTTCTACAATTTGAATTACTGTGCCAAAAGTTTTTGGCATTTTAATTGCTGTTCATAGGCATCAAACCCAGAGAAACCTAGGTTTTAATTTCTTTAAAATATGTGGTCTCATTATATCCTTGGAAAATAGTGGTTTTTACCACTATTCTGAAAAGGGGGGAAAAAATCCCATTTTAATATTCCATTAGTGTCTAGAAAACAAAATGAATTTACACAAGAACAAGACAGGCTCATTTCAAGAATATCTCTTAGATCCAAGTATCCAAGTGTAAAAAGTCTTCTCTCTAACCACAATATTTTTCTTCAGTAGTATCCCATTTGCACCTACCATACATCTGTACCCTCATTTTGAATGCACCAGCGTCAATTGGCCTTAATACAACCTAATCACACCCATTCATATTATACAGCAGAGTCACTGACAAAGACACAACATTAGACCTATTAAATATGCATAAATCCCTTCAACTAAAACTCTGAAAGATCATATTCATATTGAACATACAAATTGTTAATATTCCTTAACTGTGCTGATGTAATTTTAGTGCAAATTAGAATCTTTCTTTTTTTTTCTGAAATTTCACTGTGAAATACTAACAGGAAAGAAACATCTCTACTGAAATGACAGTTAACTTTTAACCATGATTACACCCTTTTTTCCACACTTACCATGTCCTCCACTGTCACTTTTTAGCCATTTTTTATACCATCTCCCATCTACAGTCTAGACACTAAGATCATTGAAGAAACGGTGTATTGAAATCTTTTTACCATCAATGTCATTTTTGTTAATAGAAACAATCAAACATCATCAACAAAAACACCATCACATTAAGTTACTCTTCCAAAAAAAATTACTGTTTCGTGAGGAAATTAATCCTTTTTGAAAATTTGATTGAAAAGAATTGGTTTCTCCATTATGACATGTAAAATATTTTGTTTATTTACTCTAGGCTCAATCTGAAATGTGATGCACCTATCCTTTCTAAAATGAAAATCCAGAACATTTGCTTTAATTTTATATCTTCTGCTGCCTCCTATTTCATGTTAGAGCTTGATTTTATAAGTTTATTTTGGGGGTTAACTTTAGATTGTAAAAGTATGGCAGATACTAAGACAAACAGTATCAAAAAAAACTTATGTCCATTCAGGGAAACTGCAGTTATTGGGAAAAGAATCTAGTCTTTCTCCAATTATTAGTCTGTGCTATAACAATGATACAATAAAGCCAATCTACTCTCAACAGAATGACTAGGAGGTTAGTGTAGAATTATTCTGAGGTAGCAATGTTAGATGTGTTCACAACTAGTCTCTTGTAAACAAACACATCTGAGAGAGCAATAGCAAAATGTGCTATTTATTCCAAATGAAAATATTATCAAGGTTTATTCTCTCACTTTGTTATTCATGTAGATTCACACAATATTTCACTTATGAAACTGATACATACGTACAATTCACTGCACAACAGGGGCCATGGTAAGTAAGGAAGAAACACAGTTAGCTCTGATACACACAGCCCTTGCCTTCTTTTTTTTTTAATTTTTAATTTTTTTATTAACATATAATGTATTATTAGTTTGCCTTCTCAACATTCACTCAAAGCAAACACGTGCACACTGACACGCACACACACATAAATGTGCATTAACTGCTGTTCTCAGATCCCTTCAGTTGTGCTTAGAAATTATAGTTGTGATTTGATATTGTAAATGTTTATTTTGAGAAAATATTGGCCGCAATGAGGTTGAAGAAATGAGTTACCTTACATCACGAGTCTTATGTCATAAGTCATACCATATGGAAGGCACTTCAACACAATGGAGCAGCCCAGGTTCCTGGCAATTCTGAACTAAAATACTTACTCAACTGGACTGCTTAAACCTAAACTGTTACATAAAAGAGAAATAATATTCCATCAAATTTACATTACATTGGGTCTGCTTCATTGTTAGGTTTCTTTCCTAATCAGTATAGAACTCAAATTCTTTTAAAAAATGCAGAATGTCTACCTCAGAAGCCCTCAAGCTCCTAGTTTTGAGAAGTTAGTATGTTTCATACTAAATATATTCTGCATTTGAGTAAAGAGAAATAAAATACATTTAGATTTATTTAAAGCAAGGGTTGACTTTCCAAACATTTTTTATTCTTCACAAGGAATAAAATTATCCTTCCACACATGTGCTGTTCAGAATCTAACACAGGAAAAAGGACACTGTCAGCCAGAGGAGCTAAAATGGTAAAGGCTGTGGACAACTGAACCACATGAAGGCTTATATACACAGTGTAATAACAGCCTTTTCTGACTTCAGGTGCAATGGAACATTAAAAATTTGAAAAAGAGGAAACACAGAAAAGGTATAGGCAATCCACACCTTCCCATGACAGAACAGAATTTCTAAATTCTACTTCATAACTAACTGGTCTTTTTGTCTTTCTAGTAGACAACCTTAATGAAGAGGTCATAATACTTGGGGTTGGAAAAGTTATGCCTATTTGGATTCTGCTCTTGACTTCATAACAAAATAAGACACACAATCTAAAACCAGGTTAGTGATAACCTCACAGGATTGTTGTAAGGTTAAAATTTATATGGGTGATGGACATTGGGGAGGGTATATGCTATGGTGAGTGTTGTGAATTGTATAAGACTGATGATTCACAGGCCTGTACCACTGGAACAAATAATACATTATATGTTAATAAAAAATATTTGAAAGTTACTGGCAAAATTCAAAATGAATAACCCATCAAAAAGTGGAAATATTATTTTTTTATTTTCTTTTAAAGATTTTATTTATTTGTTTGATACAGTTTTTGAGACAGCACAGGCAGGGAGAGCAGCAGGGGGAGAGGAAGAAGCAAGAATTTCACTGAACAGGGAGCCCAACACTGGGCTCAATACCGGGACCCTGGGATCATGACCTGAGCCTAAAGCAGACATTTAACTGACTGAGCCACCCAAGTGCCCATATTTATTTGTTATTATTAGTATTTCTTTAATATCTATTTGGTCACTGTGCATGAATGTCTTGTGTCAATTAGGCTCTTATCACACAGAATTAAGGGTTTTTATCTTAAACTGTTTGCTTATCCATTAGGGCATCAAACTGTTCTTTATCATAGTACCTTCTCAAACAACTATTTGTAAAATTAAGAAAATCCAGGGGAAAAAATGAATGATAAAGAAAAAACTTTAATAGAGAAGAAAACAATAAATATAAACATATGCCATTGTGTCATATGAAATATTCTAGGGAAATCTGCAATGGATTCTAGACATCACACCATGGTGGAAAATTAACTGGTTAAATAAAACAGCAAGAAGTCAATAAGAAATCACAGAATGTGCAAATAGTCATACAGGGTTTGCCATTCCACACGCAACTGACAATATGTTAAAAGGTTTAAGAACACCCCTCAAAAAAACAAAACAAAACAACACAGCCTTCAAAAATTTCTTCCTCTTTAAGAAACAAAACTCCTCTTTGGGGGGGAAATATATAGTTATATATAGTTACTTATTTTTAAGTGTGTTAAATATTGCCTTGCCTTTAAGTTCTATAAGCTTGCATTAAATTTCTGCAAATTCACTAATAAGCAGATTTTGTTATAAATCATTTAAATAATATGTAAATCTGACACTATGTTTAGAATTAAGAATTCCCAGTAAATGAACTTGTACTAAATGGAATATGGGATTTACCATGTACATATTCTCAGAAGATTTTTAATTGGTTTTCCTAAACAATTTGTCAACATTTTCAATTCTCAGGGAAAACTAAAAAAATGTTTGTGACATAACACAGGATGTCAACATAGGAAAAACTAGTAGTTGATTGACATTAAAAAAATACTTGAACTGAGTATGTTGATGGAACAAAAATATCTTTGTTTTCTCTAAAAGGAAAACTTGAGAGCCATTCATCACAAACCAAAATCCATAATCTAAGGCTTAAGTTAACTTGCAATTGTTGAATAGAAAGCTACTATTTAAGGTCCACATTTTGTAATATTCATTCATTATTATGCAGGACTTTTGTGTTCAAACTAAATTTTATTTCATAGATTTTGTATGTATATACACCTATGTCTATGTCTGCATCAGTACTTTAACCTACATCATTTTAAGCAGTACAAGACACATAGTAAATGCTCAGTAAATGATCCTAGGCTATTATTGCCTTGACAAAAATGCTTCCATTTTCCCCCCATGAAATCTGGGTGGGATAGACATTTTATAATGGTAAATACAATTATGTTTTTAAAAAAATGTTTGACATAAAATATGATGTCAGTGGCACCTGGGTGGCTCAGTTGGTTAAGCATCAAACTCTATTTGTTTGTTTGTTCATTTGTTTGTTTTTATTTTTTGAATTTCTTTTCAGTGTTCCAGAATTCATTGTTTATGCACTACACCCAGTGCTCCACGCAATACGTGCCTCCATAATACCCACCACCAGGCTCACCCAACCTCCCTCCCCCTTCTCCAAAACCCTCAGATTGTTTCTCAGAGTTCACAGTCTCTCATGGTTCATCTCCTCCTCCAATTTCCCCCAACTCTCTTCTCCTCTCCATCTCCCCATGTCCTCCATGTTATTCCTTATGCTCCACAAATAAGTAAAACCATATGATAATTGACTTTCTCTGCTTGACATATTTCACTCAGCATAATCTCTTCCAATCCCGTCCATGTTGATACAAAAGTTGGGTATTCATCCTTTCTGATGGAGACATAATACTCCATAGTATATATGGAACACATCTTCCTTATCCATTCATCCATTGAAGGGCATCTTGGTTCCTTCCACAGTTTGATGACTGTGGTCATTGGTGCTATGAACATTGGGGTACATATGGCCCTTCTTTTCACTATATCTGTATCTTTGGGGTAAATACCCAGTCATGCAATTGCACGGTCATAGGGAAGCTCTATTTTTAATTTCTTAAGGAATCTCCACACTGTTTTCCAAAGTGGCTGCACCAACTTGGATTCCCACCAACAGTGAAACAGGGTTCCCCTTTCTCCACATGCTCTCCAACACATGTTGTTTACTGTCTTGTTAGTTTTTGCCATTCTAACTGGTGTAAGGTGGTATCTCAATGTGGTTTTGATTTGAATCTCCCTGATGGCTAGCGATGATGAACATTTTTTCATGTGTCTGATAGCCATTTGTATGTCTTCATTGGAGAAGTGTCTGTTCACTTCTTCTGCCCATTTTTTGACATGATTATCTCTTTTGTGTGTTTTGAGTTCGAGGAGTTCTTTATAGATCCTGGATATCAGCTCTTTGTCTGTATTGTCATTTGTGAATATCTTCTCCCATTCCGAATGTTGCCTCTTTGTTTTGTTGACTGTTTCCTTTGCTGTACAAAAGATTTTGATCTTGATTGAGTCCCAAAAATTCATTTTTGCTTTTGTTTCCTTAAACATCAAACTCTTGATTTTGGCTCAGGATATGATCTCAGAGTCATGAGCTCAAGCCCTGCATCAGGCTCTGTGCTGGGCCTGAAGCCTGCTCAAAATTCTTTTTTCCTCTTCCTCTGCCCTTCCCAGCTTCCCTTCTCTAAAAAGAAGTAGAAGAAGAAGAAGAAGAAGAAGAAGAAGAAGAAGAAGAAGAAGAAAAAGAAGAAAGGAAAAAAATTGTGATGTTAAACCCTTATGTCTAAAAAGTCATATATCCATTTGCCCTGATTAAAAATTCGTTTGGTTAGAGTTGCCTACTTATTTTTTTCCTTTTAATGTTATTAAAAATATAAAATGCATTTTACAAGTTTCTCAGGAGCAAACTCCTTTTTTTTTTTTTTTTTTTTGCCTTTGTTTTAGACAGCAAAAGACCTTCAGGCATATAATCTAAATGATCCTGGACCGTGTGATACGATAACGTGGTGAAAATTTCCATGGTTCTGTTCTCACATCTGTTTACATTCCTCCCCTTTTATAATCACTATGGTATAAAAATCAGTAATCAGGTTTTGACAGCTTCCTTAGTAGCAGACACTGCTCTAAAAGTTTTTAACATATATATTATTTTAATCCTTATAATAACTCTATGAAGTACACATTAGAGGTCCTTTTCTATAGATGGGGACATTAAGAAATAAATGATGTTATGTTTTCAGTGTCACAACGTTAGTAAGAAGTGGAACTAGGATTTGTCAAAAAGAAACCGTGACTCTCCAGAAATCATTTTCCCAACAGGTAAGTAATATAATATCTCCTCTATATTATACAGATCCTTGGAAGGAATGGATATTGTAGAATATAAAAAACATTTAGAACCCCATATATAGGCTCCCTTTAAAATGCTATTAAATTCAGCTCAATAATTTATAATCTTTAATGAGCTTCATGATTGTGCCTTGGGTTGTCTACAGCAGGACTCTGTGCTCCTTTGGTTCATATTAGAGCAGAATAGTTCTGATCCCCAACACTGGATCCAAATGCCTGAGGCATAACTTACTCACCATATGACCTTTAGTCCCCTTGCCTTGGTTTCCTCATATGTGAGATGATGATAATAACAGACATGTCTCACAGTCTTGTGACACTGACTTGACATATGGGAAAGTGCTTGGAAAAAATGCCTACCATACAATATCCACTCCGTAAGAATTTTCAATTAATCATATGTTAGGGATATGTGAATAATATTGTAGCTATATCATGATAGGTAGGTAAGTAGGTAGATAGATAGATTGATAGATAGACTGATGGACAGGCAGAAGATGAAAAGGGGTGTGTATATACGTATGCACATGTGCTATCAGACATACTATTTCAATCTATTACTTAGTCATCCAGCATCCTCCTACTACTTTTTATGTAACCCAGAAGTCATATTACGTATCCTAACCTTTAAAACCCCAATTCTAGGGGCACCTGTGTGGTTCAGTGGATTAAGCCTCTGCCTTCAGCTCAGGTCATGATCTCAGGGTCCTGGAATCGAGCCCCACATGAGGCTCTCTCCTCGGCGTGGAGCCTGCTTTCCCCTCTCTCTCTGCCTGCCTCTCTGCCTACTTGTGATCTCTCTGTCAAATAAATAAAATAAAGAAAATCTTAAAAAAAAACAATTCTACACATCTCATTGCTTTGGCAATTCTAATGCCATGACCAGCATATCTTCATGTTTGGAAGTATACAATCTTCTCATCCTCATGTGTGACCCTAAGTCAGTATTCTTAGCTATTAATTCAATGCTGGGACCAACCTATCTTATTGCTATTGCCCTGTTCCACCTCATTTGCCCTATTCTAATTTATCATGGAATAAAATTCAATCCTTCTATTTTAACAACCCAAATGCCTCACTAACAATTTATCACTTTATATTACACATGGCAATTTCTAAAATTCCCTGATCCCATCTTTCAGCTAGAGATATAGCATTCATACAGTAGTTGATTTTCCTTTCGGTTGCTCTCCTAGCCTCTAGACTTTCTTCTGTTCTAACGCAGAGCCATTCACACTCCTGATTCTAACTAGGCCATCGGTTGACCTATGTCTTCAGAGTCTAAGCTTTCTTGCCAAGAGATTCATTAAGGTACTTGCTGAACAGGGTAGCCCGAGCCTGGTGGAAGAGTTCTGCACTGGCTGGCAGGAGAGAGTGTATCATAGGAATAGGATATCTGCACACAGGGAAAGAATATCTCTCCTCATTTGATTATGAGCCCTTTCCACATATTACTGGTATACAGTTGCTATACTGATATATTTCTGAATAAAATGATCATGAAATGCACTCTGTTATCTGATGACAGATTATGAGGAGCCCATTTAGACCTTTTTGCTAAATATGGATAGGAAAGAAGAAGAAGGAAGAGGAGGAAGAAAAAAAGCAATAATAATAATAATAATAATAATAATAATTTTAACTTAAAACTGGGATATTTCATAAACTTTTAAATTACCCTGCCCTATTGAAGAAGTCATTACCACCACACCATATCACCACATTTAACAGCTAATTGATCCCAATAGGCCCACCTAATACTTCAATAATATTTTAAATCAGATGCTCTCTGATAATCATATTGAGATCCATTTATTTCAGGAAACCTGTTCCAAAAAAAAGACTCAGACCAAAATAATTTCTTTTCTGTACAATTTGGAATCAAACTCTTAGGAATCAAAACATGGAATTTTTTGAGTACTTGAACAGATTCAAAGTGCATTTTGAGGTGGAATGCTGGCCCTAACCACTAGCGCTTGGGAAGTCTATCCCATGTATATGAGAAGTGAATTTCTGTTTTGGGCAAAGTACAAGTAATGTTTCCAAACTTGCAGTTGCTAGAACATTAGCTTTGCCATCCAGTACATGTGTTATCAATTTCCATTTCCTGAGAACACCAGTTTAGGTCCTTAGAAAGTAATAGAAATACCCTATAATACAATGTAGATTAGAGGAAGCTATATTCTGCTTTGTCCTGAAAAAATAAATTTGTAAATACGAAGTTTAAAGATCGTAACATTCTTGGGACATCTGGGTGGTTCCATCAGTTAAGCATCCAACTCTTGATTTTTGGCTCTGGTCATGATCTCTGGGTTGTGAGGTCGAGCTCCACAACCAGCTCCACTCTGGGCATGAATCCTGCTTAAGATTCTCTCTTACGGGACGCCTGGGTGGCTCAGTCGGTTAAGCGGCTGCCTTCGGCTCAGGTCATGATCCCAGCATCCTGGGATCGAGTCCCACATCGGGCTCCTTGGTTGGTGGGGAGCCTGCTTCTCCCTCTCTCTCCACCTGCCATTCTGCCTGCCTGTGCTCACTCTCTCTCTCTCTCTCTGACAAATAAATACTTGTGTCATTTCCCCAAATTAAGTGTGAGCATAAATATAGGTTTTTCACCAAGTTCTGTAGTCCTTCTAGTGAAATATCCAACCTGAGGGTGGTTAGGCAGGACTCTCAAATTCACATCCAGATGATCTAAAGTGAGAGTGATCCTAAGGCCCCCAAACTTAAAGCTGGTATCAGAAGTGAGGATAGTCTTGGGGAACTAGGATCATACGATTTCCTCTCTATGGACCATGCTTTCTGGATTTGCTTTGCCTAGTGCAGGAGGAGGCAAGGCATTACATACCTTTCTTAAGGGGTGGTATACAGGACAGGGAAAAGGAGAATATTTTATATTTCCTAAACTATTATTTTTACTCTTCCTCCTTAAAGGCTTAGCAGACTCTCTATGGTTTGCAGCAAGATCTGAGATTCTTCCCTCCCCTATTTATTGGCTCTCTGACCTTGAACTTGTTCCTCGGTCTCTCTTAGACTTAGCTTTCATATCCTCATCCTCACAGGTGCTACATTAGCATCTAATTCAAATAACTTTTGGGAGGATTAAATAGTATAGTGCCTATCAACATATTAGTTTTAATACTTCTGTCGAGTTTAAGAAATGTGGCCTCTCATTTGGAAAAGACACCTTTTCTGATTGTGACCTTCCTTCTCCTCTTCTTACTTTGAATGGGAAGAAATAGCGACAGATTAGGAACTTTCTCCAGATGGAAAAATGGGGAAAGAGAAGCCTAAATAAGTAGTTCTTACCCAAAACATTCCTACACACCTGGTACTTCTAATGACTGTTTTTCTTGTTAAAATACAAAATGAAAATACGATATACTTAGAGATACTGTGTGCAATACTAATTTAAAAAATGTCCATCCTGAGAATAAATTTAAGTCCTTAAAACATTAAAAAAATCTCATAGATGTTCCAAGTTAAATAGGGGTACCTTTAATATGTAACAGTTAAATGACTTTCTTCTGGGACAATATTATTATACAATGTTTGGGGTCATTATATATATATATATATATATATATATATATATATATATCAGTATTCCTGTGTATCATTTAAAATACACATCTACATACCCAACGCAATAACAAAATAATTGTGTTTCTCAGAAAGTTCCAATATTCTTTCTTTAATTTCACAACTTAGTCTATACCATTACCCTAACCCAGAAAACCTTTTCTCCTCTGTATCTGCAAAGGTATTTCACATTCTTTATGAGGACCCTTAATTTCAGTGCTATTTCAACCCTAAAATACAGATTTCTTGACATTAGCGAGTCAAAAACCAAGAGACATCATATATTTAAACTGTACTTTGACGACCTCCCCCCCAGCCCCGCCCCATGAGGGTAGCAACTCCATCATTTGTGCTCCTCCCAGCCCTCTGCAGACTTTTGACATCAGCACTTTTGTTCTTTGTCCAATAATCTGTTCGTATGTGTATTTCCTATAATGGGCAGCAGGCTCCTTGGGTGCTAGAGCTTCCTCTTAGAGAAACTGATTTCATGTAATCTTCTCAGAGCCTACCCCGACTGAAGCTAACACAACAGCCTCCTTTTCTACAACACACAAGAAACTGGGGCAATGCAGTCTGCCAGTGCCTTCTCTCCCCATGTGCTGCTGTCCCTGCACAAGAATTTGTTAAAAAAAAAATGAATAGAATGAAATGGAATGAGGTGAACTAAAATAAAATAATTATTTTTGTGCCACCACCAAAGTGGCTCTTCCATGGACAGGTTTTCAGTGGCATATGTGTGTCCTCCCTTGCCTTTAGATTATAGCCTCGAGTGTCTCCTCTCACCCTTGTGACACTATTATAATGTGTATTACAGACCCCATGAGACTGGGCCATACTTATCTGTTCGCCTCATGCGCGGTGAGCTCCTGGAAATCATGAACACATCTCATGCATCCCTGTACCCCCAGCAACAAACACATTGCCTGGCAGATAGTCAGCATGGTTCCTTTTTTTTTTTTTAAGAATTTTTATTTATTTGACACAGAGAGAACACAAGCAGAGGAGCAGCAGGTAGAGGGAGAGGGAGAAGCAGGCTCCCCGCTGAGCAAGGAGCCCGATGTGGGGCTCGATCCCAGGACCCTGGGATCATGACCTGAGCCGAAGGCAGAGGCTTTACCCACTGAGCCACCCAGGAGCCCTAGCATGGTTCTGTCTTAAGCGAATGATATGAAGCATAAAGACTTAAGAGTGTGTAGTGGCTTCATGCGCACCTTCAAGCTGGGTTCAACTCCATCCTTTGCAGAGTCATATAATGAAGTTACACCGTGGCAGTTTTTATTGTAAAGCAGCTCTTTATTTTAGGAATACCTGGATGGCTCAGTCAGTTGAGTGTCTGCCTTCAGCTCAGGTCATGATCCAGAGGTCCTGGGATTGAATCCCAAGTCAGGGCTCCCTACTCAGCAGGGAGTCGGCTTCTCCCTCTGGCCATGGGGGGGGGACCTGCTTCTCCCTCTCTTCTCCCCTTATCCTCTCGCTAGCTATCCCTCAAATACATAAATAAATTTTTTAAAAAAACAGCTCTTTATTTTAAAGCCCATGGTCTTAATACATAAGTGAAGTCTTCTTAAATGTGTACAGTTGAAATACGCAAGGACTTGCCCTTATATTTTCAATTATAGCTACTAAAAATAGGGCATAATATAATATATCCTAAGCCAGGGGAGAATCAAGAGGCTGCAATCGATTTAAGTATTCACAAATTCAAGTGAAACATATAAATTTTGCAGTTAAATTAGTTAAAATAAATCCACCCAGATGTCTTGCCAAAGAGGAGTACAGAGCTGCTGTCTTTAGCTCCTTCACACATATGTCCCCTCGAAGCAGATGTATATCCATATTCACTCAGGAAATAGCGTGTGCTTGCATACCAAGTATGAAAGAAGAATGAGCGTACAGATGAAAATAACTGCTCTCTACGGGAAAATTCTTAAATTGATGCTAGATTTGCGTTTCTGCCCATATGTGTTTACGTACCTTGAGTCGTAGCTGAGCAAAGTGTATAATTCTGATGTTTCTATTCCTGTTGCATCATTCTGGCACAGAGTTATTGTAAAATATCACCCTAAACGAAGCTGAATTTCACTGGGGGCATCCCTTAAATATAGCTTGTAAACACTGAAAAGCACTTTGTGTTTGAGGGGCAATATAATTCAACATATCTTTATAATAACTCTGAGGAAGATCAGAAAATATGTTACTGTAAAGAAGATAATTGCTAATTCTTTCCTCTAAAATGTTTATAAGCCTTTCATTTTATAGCCTTTTTTTCTTATTACAAGCGTAAGGCATGCTCACTGCAGAAAATCTCCAAAATTACAAAAGTACAAAAGGTAGAAAGGTGTTAAAAGAAAAAAAAACAACAACTCGCATGCTTCCCACACTCCATATGTATGTATTATACTACATTACAAGTAGAGGATAGAAAGTCATTCTTACTGCATTATAGGTATATGTGTTTTCCCATAAAGTGTACACATAAATGGAAGGAAGAAGATTAATTAAAAATTTAATCTTGGCGCCCCTGGGTGGCTCAGATCATGATCCCAGGGTCCTGAGATCCAGCTGGAGCCAGTCTTTCTGCGCAGTGGGGAACCTGCTTCTCCCTCTGCTGCTTCCCCTGTTTGTGCACTCTCTCTCTCTCCTTCTGTGAAATAAGTAAAATCTTTAAAAAAAAGTTTAACCTTAAGTTGGGGTTTAGGGGGCGCCTGGATGGCTCAGTGGTTGAGCATTTGACTTTGGCTCAGGTCATGATCTCAGGGAGCTGGGATCTACCCCCCCAGGTAGGGCTCAGCTGCTCAACTGTGAGGTGCGGGGGGCCAGTGTGGAGTTTGCTTTCCCCCTCCCTCTGTTCCTCTCGCATACCATCTTCTCCCCCACCACATGCTTGTGCTCTCTCTCCCCCAAGTAAATAAATAAAATCTTAAAAAACAAAACAAAACAAAACAAACAAAAACTGGACTCTAATAGTGAATTAAAAAAAAATCTATGAGAATCCTAAACATAAAAGAGCTAAGTCCAGGGCTAAGAGCAAAGATTTCTGTGAAGGGCCCACAGACAGGTAAGACAACAAAATACCCCTCACCCAAGACAGAGATCTACAATTTCAGGACCCTCCCTGACACCATCATTGTTCTGGAAGTCCAGTGTCTTTTTTTTTTTAATTTATTTATTTGTCAGAGAGAGAGGGAGAGAGAGCAAGCGAGCACAGGCAGACAGAGAGGCAGGCAGAGGCAGAGGGAGAAGCAGGCTCCCCGCCGAGCAAGGAGCCCAATGTGGGACTCGATCCCCGGACGCTGGGATCATGACCTGAGCTGAAGGCAGAGGCTTAACCAACTGAGCCACCCAGACGTCCCAGTCCAGTGTCTTTAAAACCTTCACTGCTAATTCTCAACTTAGAGGCATTAACTTTAAGAAAAGGTATTTTGTTTGTCTCTCGTTTTCTTTTTAAAGATTTATTTGGGTAATTATAAGTGGGAAAGGAGAAGGAGGGAAGTGATTTTAGGGATAATCTCCTTTGGGTTTTCAAAATACAATTTCCGGAAGTGAAATCTGACAGAGAAAAAATAAAATAAGCATGCACTCAGTTCATGGGGTGATGACAATAAAACACAAGCATTAAACATCCCATGTTTGAGGAACATTTCTAAGCTCTTACAACAGCACAATCAGTATGTGCTACGATTTTCTCCATTTGACAGCTGAGCGAACTGAGGCACAGAAATTTATGTAAATTCCTTGGCATCACATAGGTAGCAACTGCCAAAGACAGACTGTGAACTCAGACACTCTGGAATTGGGGTCTGAATTCATAATCACCGAAACGGAGAGTTTAGAATTATCCACTTTTAACACATCATGTTTCCCCCTACCCCCAAATCCATATTTTGATGTCAAAACAAATTTTTCAAAATATAATTTTATTTTATTTGTTTATTTTTTTGAGATTTTATTTATTTATTTGACCGACAGATCACAAGTAGGCAGAGAGGCAGGCAGAGAAAGAGAGAGAGGAGGAAGCAGGCTCCTGCTGAGCAGAGAGCCTGATGCGGGACTCGATCCCAGGACCCCAAGACCATGACCTGAGCTGAAGGCAGAGGCTGAACCCAGTGAGCCACCCAGGCGCCCCAACATATAATTTCAAATGACTGTATGACGTTCTATCTTTTAGAAATGTTATGGCTCACCTCATCAATCATTCCTCTTTTTTAGATTGTTTCCCTTTTCTTGCTATCATGAATTCAGCTGTGATAATGCTGCAAAAAGTATCTTGTTACTGTATTAATGCCTTTTTTAAAAAAAGATTTTATTTATTTATTTGACAGACAGAGATCACAAGCAGGCAGAGAGGCAGGCAGAGAGAGAGGAGGAAGCAGGCTCCCTGCTGAGCAGAGAGCCTGATGCGGGGCTCGATTCCAGGACCCTGAGACCCTGACCTGAGCTGAGGACAGAGGCTTTAACCCACTGAGCCACCCAGGCACCCCTGTATTAATGCCTTTGAACTTAAAAAATATCTATAGTTATTTTCAAATGATTTCTGATAGAATTTTACCAATTTTAGTGCATCAGGAGCCTATGAGAAGACTCAGCTCATCACTTTCTCAGTAACATAAAATACTACCAACTTTATTTTGGCATGTTAAGATTTGGTGATCTTTAAGGCAATTTTTAGGAGAGATTTATCAACTTTTTTGATTATTTCTATGAAGTACATATTAAGACAGAAAAGAAATTCCAGATTTGAACACAATTCTTAGCTGTATGATATTACATATGAACTCATTCTGAACTTCACTTTTCTTACCACCCTAAGAGGTCTATGACTTGCACCCTCCAATTCAGTGGGTTCTGGTAAAAATAAACAGATAAATATATATTATGTGAACATGCTATGCAAACTGTAAAGTGCTATCCAAACATCACTATTGGCTGTTGACACCATGAGGAACAGACAAATTATTTTTTTTTTACTGTGGCACAGGAAACTGAAAACTGTTTACTATAGCACTAAAATTAAGGTTGCTCGTTCTGTTTTATCCTTGGGTCTGATCTATTCATTCCGTGTGAATTTTCTGAAGTAATATGCAAAGTCTATAATTCCTGTTTCCAAAGAAAAGGACGTTAATAGATGTATATTCTTTTCGGGTCATGGGATAGATAGCAGAAGCAAAAAAGAAAGATCCAGATTTATCTGGATCTGTATCTATATCTATAAAATCTATATCTATAAATCTATATCTATATCTATAAAATAGATTTTTATTTTCTCTCTCTTTCTCTCTCTTTTTTTTTTTTTTTTTTTTTAGAAAGGTGAGTGAGGGGAGGGGCAGAAGGAGACTGCTCAGCACAGAGCCTGACATCGGGCTTGAGCTCACAACCCTGAGATCATGACCTGAGCTGAAATCAAGAGTAGGACTTGACTTAACTGAGGAGAATTGGCTCTCCATTGGCTTAACTGACTGAGCCACCCAGAGGCTCCAAATTCTCTTTTGAATTTTTTTTTAATTTTTTGGATTCTCTTTTGAAGTATAGAGAGAACATCAATTGCTTATATCATTTGACTTTTGATCAGTCTGTTTTAGTACATATTTTTGTTGATTAAATATTTTTGAAAGATTTGGAAGATTCAGATTTAAACCCCCTATTTATTTTTATTATTAGCTAAAAAAGAAGGTAGTGCAAGGTAGTTCATTTGGAATATAACTCATCCTGCCAGACAAGACAGCAAAATTAAAACTCTCTTTACTGCATCCATAACTTACATATTATTTTTCTGCATATATTATTTATATGACATTATTTATCCGGTCAGTACTCATTTAGATTTACCAACATATTTAGCATTTCATGCCCTGTCACTGCTTTGAGTATTTTGGGAACCTAGTGTTCCTTTAAAACAATAATATAATGTTTATCTGAGTCTATGTTTATTTAAGTTTGTGTCTTCTGGTGATAAATTCCTTTTTGTTCTGTCTGAAAATGCACTTATTTTGCTTTTATCCTTAGAGGGTATTTCAGATAGGTAGATAATTTTAGGTGGTTGGGATTTTTTAATTTCATCCCACGGAAGATGTTCAGTGGTCTTATGGCTTCTTTTGTTTCTTGTTAGAAGTCAGTTCTCAATGGTCCATCTGAATGTGGTATATCACTTTTCTTACACAGTTTTTTAGTATCTTTTGCTTTTGTTATCTGCATCTTTGAACTGTGAGTAGTAGTTGCATAGCTGTGAATTTCCTTGAACTTGTCCTGTTTAAAAGTTGAAGTTTTTGAATCTCTAAGTTACTGTTTCATTCATATCTAATAAATCTCAGTCATGGTTTCCTCATACAGAACTACTGCCCCATTTGTTTTCTCATCTCCTTATGAGGTTCCAAATAAATATGTAAGTTCTTTTTGTTGTTGTTGTTGTTGTTTGTTTTTTGTTTTTTGTAAGTTCATTTAATTCTACTTTCAATATAGTTTATATCTTTTGATGAGTTTTATCTTTTTACTCCAGGCTTTTTTGATACAGAGCTTCCTCACCATTAATTCTCTTTAACCTTCCCCACCCTCCATATAAATCTACCGATTGGATTCTTAATCTTAGTTATTGTACTTTTTTAAATTCTAGTAATTTGATTTAATACTTTTATTATTCTATTTGGCAATTCTGCTATGTGACTTTTTGTATTTTCTAGTCCTCTGCCAGAGTTTTTAGCCCTTTAATTTATCTTTTGAGTACAATAAGGTAGATAAAGTCTAGATGATTCTATTCATCAAGAAATTCTCTTGGTCTCTTTTGATTGTCATGTTTCTTTATGTTGTCATTCATATTGTCTTATCTTCTTGACTGCTTTATTAATTTTTACTTCAGGCTGGACGTTTTATTCATAAAACTGTTTGTAGTAGTATCTTGAGGACTAACATAACATTAAATAATTCCAGAGAAGTTTTGTGTTTGCTTCTCCTGGGCATCTGCAGGCAGCAGCTTATCTGGGATCAACTTAAAGCAGGGTTTATGAACTGCAGGATTTTATTAGCATTTGGGGACAGATAAATATTTGTTGTGGGAGGCTGTTCCACATACTGTAGGAGTTTGGATACTTTCCTTGGTGTCTGCTCATTTAAAGCATTATCATCTCCTTCCCCGAGTTGTGACAATCATAATATCTCTAGACATTGCCAAATGTCTAGATGTCCCTTGGGAAAAAACCAGAAAACAAAAAAACTGCCAGCAGTTAAGATCTACTGACTTAACCCAATTTTAGAGAGTGAAATTCCTTGGCACATTCAAATTGATTAAAGAAAGCTATGCTAGAATTCACATGATGTCTCTTCTACTTATTCCAGTCTTAAACCCAAGGTATAATTTCTCAGGCCCACCACCCCAAATTTAAATTTTTAATGGAGTCCCTCAGTCATGATAGGATCCAGGCTCTACTTATACTCTCCTTGGGATGTAGATATTACTGCATCCGTCTCTTCTAGATTAGTAAATGTGCCCAAGGTAGAGGAGCCTGGGTGGCTCACTCTGTTACATGTATGACTCTTGATTTCAGCTCAGGTTCTGATTTCAGGGTCATGGGATCAAGCCCTGCACTGGGCTCCTCACTCAGCAGGGAATCTGCTGAAGATTCTCTCTCTCTTCCCCCCCCCCAAAAAAAAATAAATCTTTTTAAAAAATATGCCCACGGTAAAAGCATACTAGAATAGTGGAATGCTTCTCTAAAATTTAGACTAGCAGTCCCTCATCACTATGTTAGCTCTCTCTATTAATGTTCTATCACTGTTGCAACAACTCATCATACACTTAGCACCTTAAAAATACGAACTTATTCTGTCACAGTTTCTGTGAGTCAGAAGTTTGGAGACAGCATGAGTCTCATAAACCCAAAATCAAAGTGTTGTCAAGGTTCTGGTTCTCAGTCTGAATACCTTTTCCAAACTCAATGGTTATTAACAGAGGTTATCATCTTCTCATACTTTTCACATGGTCCCGTTTCTTCAAGCCAGCAAAGGCATGATGAATTGTCTTAGTGTTTTAAATCTCTATGTCTTCTGTTTCTGCAGAAGGCTAACATAAGGGCTCCTATGATAAAATTGTACAGCTGGATATTTCCCCTATTTTAAAGCCAATGTTTAGTAACATCAATTACATCTTAATTATGTCCATTTTACCTGAACAAATGCATGGGTATATCTCCTCATACTGACAGTCCCAGGGTCTAGAGTGTGGAAGCAGTTTGGGGACTATAATTTTACCACACTCATCAATGATTTCAGGAATATTTTTTTTCTTTGTAATATTTTTCTAGTTTTTCCAGTTATCCTCAGAGGAAACACTGGCCTGAACACTTACTCCACCATCATTGAAAGCAGAATCCCTTTTGGTAAAGTTTTTGTTCAGGACTTTAAAAATTTCTCTCACAAATTATCTCCATTTGACCAGTATAAGATATCAGACTGTCCATTTGTGTAATGTCCTAGTAAGTTTCAAATCTCAGGTGTTCGCTTACTCTTCTATGACTTTCTACAAAGTTTTTCACTTATTTATGACTCACTTTGACACCTATTAACTTGTAACTACATTACCTAAAACAATGAATTATCGTGAAAATTAAATAAAGATATATGAAGTCACTATGAATGCTAAAACATGTATACTAAATGTTAATTTTCAGAATGTTCATTTTTATTATTTGACTTTAGAAAAATATGTTTATATTTTAAAAAATCAGATAAATGGAAAGCAGCCTACTCATCCATATTTTAATTCCCTAATAAAACACATCTTTAGAAATAGCAGACCTCATTGTATATTGCCTATATTAATCTAAAGGATAACTTGTAACCAGATTATTTAAATAAAAAGGATACACACAATAAAATTAGACATTTCTATCATTCTTTAGCTTTGATTATTCTTAAAACTCTGGAGTGGATATTTAGAAAATGATTATCCTAAATGAGACAAATTGTCTTGTCCTCGGATCAGTTGTTGATGGGCTATATCTTTCTTGCCAGTCTATAAAAAATTTTTTATTAAAATGCTTCAGCAGTAGGCATAAAACAATGTTAAGAAAAATTAGTCTTAGCTCTAGAGCTACATAAACATAGGATATGACTGCAGATTTTAAGGCAAACCATGTTGAACATGTTTGAATTCAAGTTGAGATATAATGTTTCAGTACATTCACACCAATTCTCAAGGAAGAGTGTCACACATAATTATAAAGAACTCAGAAAAAAGCACAAAAGGCCATCTGTGAGATTCGAACAAAGCTGTTGAAAATACTTCGTTCATCTTACAGTTAGGAATTCTAAAGTTTAAGTAATTGGTGTTTAGAAGAGTGGTAGCTCACACTTGGGGGGGGGAAAGTCACTGGGGAGAAAATGTAGGAAGGATGATTTGTATAATTTTGGTCATCTGAAAGTTTTCTATTAGAACTGAAGTAACTTCTTCCTTTTGCACATAAAAATAATTCCTTATAGGAAAAAAAAATACAGTAATAGAGACAGACAAAAATTAAAACACAGAAGAAATAGAAGTTACTAAAAATTCCTTTCTCATATAGTCAAATTCTTCACTTTCTATTGGCCATTTCACAATTAAAATATTAAAAATGATATTGGCACTAAGAACTGGGAAGTTGTTTCCTACCAAATCAAGTGTTCTTAATTCCTCCCCTGGATCTGTTGAGTTTCCTTCTTCCTCTACCTCATTTTCATCAAAAGCATCCCTTAAGACTGTGGTTCAAAAGGTCACCACACTTTAGAATCTTTCAGAGATATATTAACAATTCTATGTCTGGTTTCACTACACACTAATTAATCAGAATCCTTGGAAATAAGATCCAGTCACCAATTTTTTAAGACTCCACACGTGATCCTCATGTGAAACCAAGTTTGAGAAACAGTGTTTTCCAAGCTATTGTTGGTCAAATGTAGTTAGTGTCTGAAAGTCAAGTCTATTCAAAATATGAGGATAAAACAACAACAACAACAACTATATATATATATATATACTATATATACAAAATATACATATATAAAAATCTGTATATATACACAGATATATATATACAGTAAGATGCTTACTTATTTCATAATCTGTAAATCTGTATATATGTATATGTATATGTATATACAGATTTACAGATTATGAAATATACAACATATATATGTATATATACATATATATATATACAGCATATATATATGTATATATACATATATATATATACATATTTACAGATTATGAAATAAGTAAGCATCTTACTGTCATTAAAATATTAGGGTTTCAATGGCTAACTAGACTTTTGGGGGTGATCATTTTCTGGTATCACAAATGTTAAAATATTTTTATTTTATTTATTTGACAGAGAGATCACATATAGGCAGAGAGGCAGGCAGAGAGAGAGGAGGAAGCAGGCTCCCTGATGAACAGAGAGCCCAATGTGGGGCTCGATCCCAGGACCCCGAGATCATGACCTGAGCAGAGGCAGAGGCTTAACCCACTGAGCCACCCAGGTGCCCCAATAATCTGTCTTTTAAACAATTAAAATGCCACAGGTGAATTGTTTTATACATGAAATTAGTATTAACCGTAACTAAAGGTGAGTCAGTATAAATAACCAAATATATATTATATATATATATGAAGATTGTATGTCATATATAAATATATATAGTAATAATATTGAAGGAAAAACTGAAAGAAAATATGAGAGAAGCTAGGTAATATAGTGAACACAGTTTTAATATAGCTAATAAAATTTTTCATATATAAATATATATGTGTGTATATATATACATATATATACTTATGAGCGCGTGCATGTGTGTGTGTTTGTATGTGTGTGTGTAGTAACTATTAAAGGTAAAAACAGAAAGAGAACTTGAGAAAAGCTAACTCCCTCTTATGGGTTGAATTGTATGAACCAAAAATTCAAATGTTGAAGTCTCTATTACTTCACTAAGTCTGTATTAGTTTGCTATATCAATTTGCTAGTTAGTACCACAGCCTGAATAGCTTAAAAACCAGAAATTTATTTTCTAACAATTACGGAGGCACAAAATAAGAGAACAAAGTATTTGCCAGGGTCAGTTTCTTTTGAAACCACTCTCCTTAGCATGTAGTTGGCTACCTTTATCTTGTGACTTCACATGGTCTTTTCTCTGTGCATATCTGTGACCTAATCTACTCTTCTTACAAGGATAGTAATCATATTGTATTAGGGCTCCCCATAGAACCTCATTTTAACTTATTTACTGTTTTAAAGACCCTAACTCCAAATATAGTCACATTCTGAGGTTGTGGGTTAATATGACTTCAACATATGAATTTGGGAGGAACACAATTTAGTTCATAATAGAGTCGTACTCACCAGGGCCTCAGACTTTGACCTTGTTTTAAAGTAGGGTTACCACTGATACGATTGGTTACGACGAGGTCATATTGGAGTGGGTTAGGACCGATGTCCTTCTAAAAAGGAGAAATTGTCCTCACGGAAGGAGAACACCAAGTGAAAATGAGCACAGAGATTAGGGCAATGCATCTACAAGCCCAGAAATGCCAAAGCTTAATAGCAAACCACCAGAACCTGGTAGAGATTCATCAAACAGGTCCGCCATTACAGCCCTCATAAGGAAGCAAGTGGCTGACGCTGTCAGCGCAGCCTTCTGGTCTCCAGACCTGAGACAATAAATTTCTGTCATCCTAAGGCATCCAGTCTGTGGTGCTTTGTTACAGCAGCCCCAGGAAACCAATACACCCCACTTCAAAATAGTCTTTCAACATGGATAAAATAAATCAAAACGTGTTCTATAAATCATTAGATGTATCTCAGATGTATCATGGCAAAACTAGAGAATCACTGAGGAATAACTAAAGTTATCCTTATTAAGAATCAATATTAGATAACTAACACAATTTTAAATACCAGTAAACCTCAAATGAACTTTCAAGTAAGGCAAAAATTAACTTATTCCTATTGGAGTTATTCACAGAGTTCCATGAATGAGTAAAAAGGTTAAATCATTTGTCATCACCGTTCAGTTTTATGGTATCAATTAAATATTTTCAGAAAGAAAATGGGGTATGAATTTCATTTTCAATTTTTATTCTTTATTCCTATGGATATTTTCAAAAGAAATGTGTACAAAACCAGTAAAGTTAAAAATACATATATTTATATGAACTGTGATTTTTTTATTGAAATAAAATTGCCATTTTCTTTGCGAATCACTATTTTTAGTTCAGCATATTCATCCTGTGTGTCAAGTTGTGATTCATTTCTCCCACTTTTTCCTCTTTTAACATCTATGAGTGCTGTGTTGGTTCATTTTTGTGCACACACGATGTCATTTTTTTGCCAATACAAAACTTTAAATTGATGAACTACATATCATTTCCATGTAAAGTTGGCCTCTCCTCTTCCCTCTTAAGCCCAACTCTATAAAATGAGTATTTCATCGTGCATCATTGTCAAAATCACGAATGAAATACAATCATAAGTTATAGGGTATCATTGTTGCTAGTAGAAGGCGCATTAATCCCAAACGTCTCATATTTCTTTATGGAGAAATTTGTTTTCCAGAAAACCAATTGGCCTTACTTGTGCTTTCATAGGCAGGGGTGACTTTATTCGATTAGTGACATTATTAGAAGCAGGTGTGCTTGGGTGGCTCAGTGAGTTAAAGCCTCTGCCTTCACCTCAGGTCATGATCTCAGGGTCCTGGGATGGAGCCCTGCATGGGGCTCTCTGTTCAGCAGGGAGCCTGCTTCCCCTTCCCTCTCTGCCTGCCTCTCTGCCTACTTGTGATCTCTGTCTGTCAAATGAATTTTAAAAATCTTAAAAAAAAAAAAAAAGATTGGTAGAAGCAACCAGGAACACCTAATTTGGCATCTTCTGTTTCTGTTTCAGAATTGTCCATCTTGCAGAATAGGTATATTCTAGCTGCTATCATATGCTGACACAGAGTGCTCCACCCAGGCCTGAAGATTGGCTGAGTGTCTACATGCCCATCTGACAACCCCTACATGGGCTTCCCAAATCTCCAGCCAGAGATTTAGCAGATATAAAATTAAATCTCTAAAGACATGCTACCCAAGTGTTATTCCTAGCTCCTGTATGGACTAGCTATGTGATTTAGCCAAGTTTCTTAAACACACTGTTTTTCAGTTTCCTAAAATCTAAAATGACAATGACCCTAGGATGTCCTTCTTCCAGTTTTTGTAAAATTCAAATGATCTAATAAACATCGAATGCTTAGAAAGTACCTGTCATCCAATAGTCATTCTTATTGATTGATACTTGATGGTCTTCTGTCTTGTTTTTAATTATTCAATAGTTAGGTATAGTAAATGGTAGAGTTATTTGTTGACCCCTGAATTCCCAACATTTTTAGAAGAATATCATAAATTTTTTTCATAATTTCTTAAAATGGGGAAAATGAAAGAAATTACACCCCAAATTTACATTTATAAAAAACTGCTGAGAAATCATAATCTAGAGAAAGAAAAGGAATTAAATATAGACCAGTTTCTGTGTTCATAGCTTTTCGTGCATTACCTAATTAAGTGCAATAAATGCCTGGCTCTAGCCTTTAGTTTGGGAAAGGGTGGTAGTTCTAGTCAAGTTTTGGCAAGATCAAAGACTTGTTTTAAAAAGTGTACAGAATAATTTGTATACAACTTCTGTCCAAGTATTGCTAATTCATTGCTTTAGAATCAATTTACTATTTCTTAGTTTCCTAAGGTTGAATGATTTTAGATCTTTCTTTTTTTTTTCTTATATAGTCATCCAATGATACTACCCACAAATTTTGAAAAGATGTATTTTAATTTAGTCATAAATTCATTTAATGTCTCTTTGGACATCTTTTTTCCATGAGCTGTTTTTAAATACATTGCTCAATCTACAGATATTTGGGGATTTTTTCCAGCAATTTTTCTTTCTTTAATCTCTAGTTCAATTCAAATGTAGTATGAGAACATATTTTGCATGGTATTTACTCTTTTAAATTTGTTAAGCTATTAGCCTAGAATGTGTTTTTTTTTAGTTTGAAAAGTATGTATCTTCTGCTGTTGTTGGAGGGAGCACTCTGAACATTTCAATTAGATCAAGTTAATTACGAATGTTGGCCATTTGTACCCTTATTGACTTTCTTATTTACCGATTTATCAATTTCTAACAGAGTGGTAATAAATATTCCAATGATTATCATATATTTCTCTATTTCTCCTTTCACTTCTATCGGTTTTTACCTCACGTGTTTTGATACTCTCTTTGAGGTGTATATATATTGCTGTTATTTCTTCTTGGTTAATTTACCCTATTATCATTATGTAATGACTTTCTTTATTTTTTACTATCTTGCTTGTTCTAAAATCTACTTTGTCAGTAATTAATATTAACTCTCTCTCTGACTCTGACACTCTGCCTTTGTCTTCACATTTCTCCTCTGACTTTTTAAATGACCTTTGTGGTTACACTGGGACCACCTAATTATCCAGGATAATTTTCCATCTCAATTTCCTTAACTTAAGTGCATTTGAAAGTCTTTTGCCATGTAAGGTGACATGTACAGGTTCAGGAATTAAGAGACGGACATATTTGGTGAGGAGCATTATTCTGTGTATATCAGACAAGTGGAAAATAACAAATGTTGGGGATAATGTGGAGAAGTCATAACACTCTGATTTCTAAATCCAGGAATGAAAAGCTACTTTAGTATTAGAAAATCAATCAGTGAAATTCAACATACTAACATGAAAAGTTAAAAGATTACAATCAGAATAGTGAAGCAATTGTGTTTTGCTAAAATGGTATAGCCATTAGAAAAAAAGTTTGGCCTTTGCTCAAAAAGTTAAACGCAGAATTATCATATGACTGCAGTTTTAGTAATAGGTATATAGTAAGAAAGGTGTAAACAGGTACTAAAAGAAATCCTGGTACATGAATGTTCATAGTAGCACTATTCACAAGAGCCAACGGGTAGAAACAAATCAAATGGTTATCAACAAATGAATGGAAAAACAAATTCTGACATACATGTGCACTGTAATCAATATCTAGCTGTAGAAATGAACTACTGATGCATGCTACAATGTTATATGTGAATGAACTTCAAAAACAGTATGTAAAGTGAAAGAAGCCGGACACACAATATCACATATTGTATGATTCCACTTCTATGAAATACTCAGAATAGACAAATCCATAGAGACAGAAAGCATATAGGTCATTGCCAGGGTATGGTGAATAACTGCTTAAAGGGTACACATATTTTATGGGGTGATGAAAATGTCTTGGACCCTGACAGAGGTGATGATTGAATAGCATCATGAACGTATTACATGCAACTGAACTAAAATGGTTAATTTATATTATGTGAATTTTATTTCATGTTTTAAAAATGCTATCTTATTAATAAAAGGTAAGAAATGAGGTATAAATAAATTAACTATGATGATTAATTTTATGTGTCCACTTGTCTGGGCCATGGTACAGATGCAATATACAATGCAGTATAGTTTTTTGTTTTTTGCTTTTTTTAAGATATTTCCATGAGAATGTTTTTAAGTGAGCTATATATTTAAATTAATGGATTTTGAGTAAGAAATTGTCCTTATCCAATCAGTTGAAGGCCTAAATAGAACAAAAGGCTGGGCTTACTCAAAAAAGAAAGAATTTCTTGGCAAACTCTTGACTTTGCCTACAACACTGGTTCTTCTTGGTTCCATAGCAGACTGCCTTTGGATTCCAGCTACTACTTTTTCTTGAGCTTTTAACGTGCTAGCCTCCCTCAGATTTGCATGTGAGCCATATGCTTAAATTGAACTTCTTTCTTTTCTACTATATATACATCCTATTAGTTCTATTTCCCTAAAGGACCCTAATATAGTAATTTATCCAAAATCATACAGAAATTCAGAGGCAGAGAGCTTATACCTAAGAAGTCAGGCACTCTTAGTTCAAAACCCAACAATATTTATTGCCATTAATAGAACACGTTCTGGATTCAGATTGCCTGGATTTGTATCCTAGCATCACCCCTTACTATGTGTGTGACTTTATTTAAGTTAACCACTGTAAGCCAGAGTTTCCTAAACCATTAAATGAGATACACTGAATAGGTACAACATAGTATTGTTATGCCCCTTCAATGAGAAAAACATGTAAATTTCTCAATAGAGCCATGGCTGCATGTATTTTACAAAGACCAGACACTGTTATTACTTTAACAAAAACAGTTTAAGTAATAATTATGATAGACTATTCCTTGCTTACTATTCTTGTCTCATTTAAGAATTCAACTCAACTTATGGGGGAATATGGACTTTGTGTCAGTTATGTCAGTGTCTGAACTAATGGATCTGCAGTGTACATAGTGTGTGCTCTTAGTGAAATCGGTTATCTTTTCTGAATTCATTATCTTCACTTGTCAAAGGTGATTTAGCTCCTTATCACAGCTAACTCAACATAATACAATCCTATGTGATATGAAGTAGCTCTAGTAAATGCATAGCTCTAATAATGGTAGTATTTTTACTTTATTGCCTCGTTCTTCCTTTGTGATTAAACACACTCAGAGCATGTTAGATTTCATGAGATATTAAGTCTTTTAATGATACCGAGTTACCCATTAGATGCCTTAGTTAAAAACTTATGAAAGGTTATCTTGAAATATGTATTTACATACGTCTGTATATATGCATATACACAAAAATATACATCTACACACAGATCCTTAAGAAGCACAGGGAGAAAAATAAATTTATATAGAAAACTTCTGATACTTAAAAAAATATAGATAATTAATCCACTTTTGAATATATTTTTAAATTCTAGTTTTCCATCCTAAAATTTCCTGGGAATACAATGTATACTTCTACAGTAGTCTTCTACTCAGGCAAATACACACACACACACACACACACATACACTTTAGAAGAACTGTTCTCATGTCAAAGAACAAATATTTTTAGAAATACTAAGGAAATTGAAATTGACCCATTTATCCCTATAAAAAATAAACTTATTAAATATCTGTGGACTTAAAAAAAAATCTATGACTAAAAATATTACTTATTTATAGTTTACTTGAAAAATAAATGTGTTACTCAAGAATGAGGTTGGGTATTAGTCTACAAATATTTTTGTTCTTTAAGTTATTAAAAAATCAATCTGAAGAAATGTCTATATGAAAAGTTATCCGGAAATCTCTAAAAAGATTAATGACAGAAGTACTGAACCAAGTTTCAAATTTATTTTTTTTGGAATAATTGCAAAATACATATAATAGATTCAAATTGTGATTTTCTATTACCTAAATTTTTTTTAAATCATTTTACTTAAATTATATAAATTGCTTAAACTTGCTGAGCCTGGAACTCCTTGTCTAAAAAATTTGAATAGTTTCATTCCAATACATGATTATAGAGATTATATATGACTCTCTATGTAAAGTACAACAACACAATTTATACCTTAAAGTTGATGTGTGTATGTATATATAGTATATTATATACATATGCATATATAAATTTCACAAATAACATATTTAGATCAATTAAATAATGTGAATATATGTATATTTTTTAAGCAAGATGAGATAGTCTATTGATTGAATTCAACAAAATCCTTCCTGTATTACTTGGTAAAACATATTTACAAGAGAAATTACTGTATTTAATTTTGCTGATGCCTTTGCTTTTCTCTAAGACTCAATTTTTTAACAAAAGCGTATACTCTTAATAATATTCCTTATACACACCTATGTATTTGTGATATTATTGGACATAAAGTATTTGGTCCTTTGATGTCAGCATTTTTTTTACTTTAAAGTTTCTTTTTATTGAGGGATAACATTTCAAAAAATGCTATGAATATTTTTTCCTTGTTATATTTTCATCAGCATTTTCACATATGTATCAGATAGATTAAGGGGGAAAAATGGCAATACAACCCGAAGGCTGAAAGTTTAAATGCAAGAAAGACTAGAAATAGAGAAGCCATAGTTGTCATAGTAACATAATCTTGCTATATTCATATTATCCTTTTCCACACAAGAAGAATTTTCAAAGCTCCATAGAGTTGTTCCAAGTAGTAGGGGAGTGAATCCTGTGTGCATTTAATATAGAACTTTAAGGTGCTGTTAATACAGCCCATCTTCAGTAGAAGCAACACTGTACTTGAAATTTAATTCAGATAGTGTAATCACTTAGAGAGATTTCCAGTAATACATTCTTTATGAGATAATGTATAGTTAAGACTACATTTTTGCTCTTTTCCAGGACACATAAAGACAGAAGCATTTCATAGTAAAATTTTAGAATTATTCCAAGGTTTTACTAAATCTGATTCTTTTATTTCCCAGCTGCTTTCCTCTGGTTTTTATAAAAAGTAGCAGGTATTATGCATCTTCTTTCACCAGTGAATATTATATATTTTATCTTACATGTTTAATTTTGAGCCTTTCTAATCTTTTGATATACCTATTTTTCACTTTAAGATATATTGAGAAATGAATAATGAAATGAGAAATGAAAAATGAATAATGTCATGCACACACAAATTCCACACTCTGATTCTACCTAATCTTTTGCTAGAAAATTAGTAACGAAAATAACAAAAACTTTTACATAGAACAAAAACAACTATGAAATTCAAAAGATCATACTTAGTTTCATTTCAGAAATACTATTTAATGAAAAATACGCATATTCATTCAGCCCACAGAGAATTATACAAATGCCAAGCCACAATATAACTTAATATATCCTACTCTTTTTCCCATTAATTTCCTTTCTCCCCATTCAGCTTAAAATTATTAGAAAGAATTTGTACAGTTCCAGATAAAATGAGATACTTCGGGGAATGGATTAAATGGTATAAAGGGCATTAGTTGTGACCATCTGGGAAGAAATGTAGTTTCTGGAGAGTCTGAAAATTGTACTGCAAGGACATCATAGATTGAACACAGCCACAGAGATGCCGAGTGAGAAGTGAGAATGTGAAATACTGAGTAGCAGCCAGAAATTTCTCAGAGTAGGAAAGAGCTACAGAGGAGGCACAAGGTCCTAGTGCAAGGTCTCTCAGCAGATTGCTTGGCTATGGGCCTCATGACCCTTTAGGAGAGTAGACATTACATTATATAACGTCAGTGGTAATAGTCTACTTTGCCTAACATTTGCTTTTTCCAGTTTGATTTACTATTGTATCCCATGGTTACGACATCTGCCTTAGTAAATATTGAGGAAAACATTTTCTTAAAGTACAGCCATGTTGACAATGTCTGGTTCAGCCCTGAGAAAAATGGCTCTTCCTCAGATTTGACACTTCTCCTTTGATACTGTTATGCCCAAATAACTGAACTAGTAAAGATAAAGAGCAACATCTCTCTGCTACTCTTCCCCATATGTTGATAAGTAGATACCTAACATGTAAGAGAAATTTTGCTCTTGTTCAAGCCATAGCTCCTAGAACTTGTAGAGATTTTGGAGAATGGTAATCTCTTAAATTATGACAAACATGCAACAATATGTTTGTCATATTGTTATGACATGTTATGTCATAACAAGGTACATGTTATTTGAAATGTCATCAACTCATATAAAAACAATGCATTTTTTTTACCATAATGGGCCAAAATGTTAAGAAATATGAATTCAAATGGAGTAAAACCATGAAATCCCACAAAATAGGGATTTTTTAAAATAAATTTTATTTATTTATTTGACACAGAGAGAAATCACAAGTAGGCAGAAGTAGGTAAAGAGGCAGGCAGATAGAGAGGGAGAGGCAGGCTCCCTGCTGAGCAGAGAGTCAGATGCGGGGCTCGATCCCAGGACCCTGGGATCATGACCTGAGCCGAAGGCAGAGGCTCAACCCGCTGAGCCACCCAGGTGCCTCCAAAATAGGGATTTAACACACTAATGTGTATGCTATTTTGAAAGCATAACACAAAAGCAGTAAGTTACAAATTCAGATTATACTCTATAACAGAGTGCTAAGTTTTTGGCACTTCACCTTTTTTCTAATTTCTATTGATTTTTTCAAATGTACAAGAAGAAGAAGAAAAGTTTTCATGTTATACAACTGTTTTAAATAAATGTAGTAGATTTTAGAAAAGCTCTGTTGTTCATTCACCAATTCTAGTGTACCCTTGTTTGTTTTATACAAGGAAAACTATAACTATACATTAGTATTCATTACTCTGTATAGATCTTTAAAGGTAGAAATCAATTTTAAAGTGAAACATCAAATGTCAATACAAAATAGAGTATGTTTTTTAGGTTTAAAAGAATTTTCATATGTAATTTTATTTTATAACCACTTTTACTAAAAAAGATTCAGAGTTAATGTGTAAAAAAACTTTATTTAGGACCTACTTTTTTTCCTACTACAACAAAATATATTTACTATGATTTGTTTGAACTTCAGACATTTATTTTCTGACACTGAAGAAAAAAATTCTGAGACCCATAACACTACTTACAAACTGTATGAAAAGACATCCCCCCATCTTTTTTTTTTTTTTCTTGGCCAAATGTAATTTTTAAGAATCTAATTTATCATTTTATACATAGGTATTTTAAAAGAAAACAAAAATGTTTCTGGTATTTCTGAACAAAAAAACAGAAACATATGATGAAATAAGCATAAAACTTTTATATGACAATCTAATTATGGAAATACAATGTAAACTGCTGGAAGGGTCATGTGAGGAATTCTATGGACACTCACTCAAGCAAAAAACAGTGATGACTGGTGAAAAATAATTTTTAAAAAATCTCTGGAAAATTTCCTAAAAACATACTTTAAGTGGAAAAAAAAAATCTATTAAATCTGTGTAAGAAAAGCCAGAGTCTATGGCATCTGAGCCAAGACCTGCTCTACTCCCTCCCTGCCTCCCCAGTTTATCATAAGGGGAGATCTATTTTTGGTCGTTGAAACCAAGAATACATCACTTCATCTTTCCCCTGGCTTTTAGTCCAGGGCTACAGTATCTTCCTAGGAGGAGAGGACACTACCATTTCTCATCGTCTCATGTAGAGGCTCTATTCTAGACAAGAGGAGCTAAGAGGACTGGAATCTCTTCCTCCATTTAGTTCCAACTTGTAAGGTGGAAGCTCCACCCAGTAGGCAACAGGCTGAGAATACTGGGGCCCAGAGGGCCCTCACTCAAAACAAAAACAAAACAAAACAAAACAAAAAACCAAAACAAACAAACAAACAAAATCAGAGGATCTTCCCTTACTCAACTTCTTGCTCACTAAGCAAGGTTGTCATTCCAAGAAAATTCCAAGAAAAGCATGCCACCGTCCCCACACCCATCTCTGGAGCAGGGGCACAGATTTGGTGGAAGAGGAATCAATCAGAACAGGTGATCATGTAATCCTAAAAGACAGTATACATGCATATTTCTTCCTCCTTGTTTAAACTGGATAAAAAACAATTATATAAAGCAATATGTAAACAACTGCATTATTGGGACTATAATATATAATATATATTTGACAATTACAGCACAAAATAAAAGGTGAAAGCTAAGCTGTACTGAAGTAAGGAAATAACGTCAAATGGTAACTCAGATTCACAGCAACTAATGAAGAGAACCAGAAGTGGTAAATAAGAAGGTTAATACAACAAGCCCTATAAACAATTAACTGCTCTCCTTTCCTTTTCTCAGCTTTTAAAAAAAGATTTAAAATTATTCAAAGTATTCAATTGTAAGAATATATTTTGAGTTTCAAGATATACAGATCCAATTTCCATAACACTAATAAAATTTAAGAAGTTGGAATATGGGATAAGGATACAGAGAAGTAAAGTTCCTATTCTCACTGGAATAAATCAGAAGTAGATTCTGGTAACTTAAGATATATATAGTAAGCTCAACAGTAAATGCTAAGTAAATGGCTCAAAAATATAGTGAGATATCACTTAAATAATTAAGAGGATATCCTAGAAAATATCCACTTAATTAAAAAATAAAAGCATTAAGACAAAACAAACAAAAGTTACTGAAACATACAGAAAAAATAAAAGTGCAGATATAAGTCATCAATAACAACATTAAGTGTGAATGAATTAAACAATAATATCAAGAGTCAGAGTTGACTGGATTGAAAAACTATATGTCCATTGCAGAAGACACATTTAGGAATCAAAGATATAAACAGATTGAAAGTAAAGGATAGAAAAACATGTTATAAAGAAGCACAATCATAAGAAACCTGTAGATAACACTAGTATCAGATAACTTAGCCTTTAAAACAAAAACTTTTTGCTAGAGGTAAAAAGGATTTTGTTGTTTTTTTTTGTAATGAAAGAGGTCAATATATGAGTAATCTGTAACAAGTACATATATGTACATACCTCACAAGAACTCCAAACCCTACATCCAACATGGATAGAAAAATTGCACAGTACATACAAAAGGAAAAGATTTGGCCAACATTAAAAACCAACTATACCTACAGATATATAGGAAACATTCCACCCAACAACAGCAGAATACACATAATTCTCAAAGCACAGGAAACGTTGACCAGAATAAGTTACATATCATAATACATGCCTCAACATATTTAGAAGGACTGGCTAATACAAAGTGTGTTTTCTCACCACAAAGGAACAAGAAATCAGTAAAAGAAAAAATTTGGGAAATTCACAAATGTGTTAAAATTAAACAAAACTATCCCAAATAACCAACAGGTCAAAGAAAATATAGCAAGGGAAATTCTAAAAATAGTTAAAGAAAAATTAAAATGAAGACATATATACCAAAACCTTTGGGATGAAGCCAGACTATGGTTTAAAGAAAATTTATAGCTGCAAAAGATTATATTAAGAAGGAAAAAAAAAAAGCTCAAATCAATAACTTAATCTCCCATGTTTAAACACAAAAAAATGAACAAACTAAAACTAAAGTAAGAAGAAGGAAGACAATATATTTAGAGAGGAAACTAATGAAATTGAGCCTAGAAAATCAGAAGCCATTACTAAAACCAAAAGTTGGTTTTTTGAAAAGAGAAAAAAACCTGAAAAATAATTTAAATACACTGACCAAAAATAAAATGAGAAAAGATTCAAACCACTGAAATCAGGAATGAAAGAGGGGATACTACTACCTACAGGAATCAAATGAATAAAAGGGATAATTCTAAACAACTCTATGCTAAAAAATTAGATAATTCTGATTAAACAAATTCCTAGAACAAAAACTCTGTAACTAGCAGAATAAGAAATAGAAAATATGAATAGCATGTAATAAATCCCAGGTTTGAATTCATAATTTAAGAACTTCATACAAATTAAGCCCAAACCCAGATAGCTTCATTGGTGAATTTCTTCAAAAACTTAAAGAAAATTAGTAGTGATTCTTCACAAATTCTTCTTAAAAACAGAAATGAAGAGACTATTTCTCAATTAATTCCATATTGTCAGTATGACCTCAAAAGCAAAATTCAAGAAACACAAGAAAGCTACAGATCAAAATTTCTTAGGGATATAGACACTAAAATTCTTTTTTTTTTTAAGACACTAAAATTCTTAACAAAATACTAGCTTACCAAATTCATCAATTCACAAAAACAATCCCACATCCTGACCAAGTAGGATTTATCCCAAGAATGCAAGACTCATCGAACATCCTAAAGCTAGTTATTTATAATATATCATATTAAGAGAATAGACAAAATCATCTCAGTAGATGCAGACCAAGCAGTTGACAAAACCTCATACTCCTTCATGATAAAAACACTCAACAAACAGTATAGAAGAGAACTTTCTCAACCTGATAAAAACCCAGCCAGTGTTATAGGTAATGTTGAAAGATGAAATGCTCTCACACTGAGGTCAGAGATAAGAGAGGGATGGATGTTCAGTCTTGTCAGTGTTAGCAAAATCATGGTGGTTTTAGCCAGTGAAATTGGGCAAGAAAATGTAATAAAATATAGCCAGACTGGAAAGGAGGTATTAAAACTTTATCTACAGAGAACATGACCCTTCATATAGAACACTTAAAATGAAAGCGCAAGGTTGATGGATATATTATTGCACAGAGAGCGATTGTCTACATAATAGCAATGAACCTAAGAAAATAATTCCAGTGACATTACCATCAAAAGAAATAAAATACCTAGAAATGATTTCCACAAAAGAAGTATAAAACTTGTATTCCAAAAACTACAAAACAGTGCTGAAAGAAATCAAAGAAAACCCAAATATATGGAAATCCACCCAAGAAGTGGTTGGAATACAGGGATGAGATTGGGTCAGAGATTGATGACGTTAAACGTATACTATGTGTTAAATGAAAAATAAAAAGCGATTAAATTGACAGGTGGTTCTTTGAAAATTATCAAAATAGGTTTGTGTAATACTGGCATGTAGCCATGTTTTTCTTCTTTTGCCTAGAATGAGCTAACATGGCAGAGACTGATTTTCCAAGGCTAAAAAAAAATTAGGTATAATTTTCCTAGCAACTTTTCAAAAATAACTGAAGAAGTATCTTTGCAAGACAGTGATTGGCATACCAGCGACTACGAGAGACTAGAAAAAGCAGAGAAGAGACTAATTCCTGGACATGTTAAAATACCATCCTTTTCAAAGTTATTTTCAAGCATCAGGAACTTATTGATGTTTTCAGGTTTTCTGCTTGGCTTTCCTCTTTTTTTTTTTTTTTAAGGTTCTGAATAACTAATAACAGGCCATTATAAAAATTTACGAAGCAAATTGACTGAGGGTTGTTTCAAATTAAATGAGCAACTAAAATAATGTTGACCAGCTCAAATCCCAGAATACCTCCTCTTCTACATCAAGGCCTATGTATAAATTTTTAATATATTCTGAAATCTCAAAGAAACATATCTCTTTGATTAATTTTATTCTCTTTTGTCTTTCTTGGGGTAGGGTAAGTCTCTGGATTTGAAGACTGCATTTTTCTCTAAAAATTATTTTTTAGTACCCCTGAAGCAAATAATACATTATATGTTAATATTTTAAAAAATTCTTCCTTAATTTTAATTTTAGCAATCATTCTATTTTACTAGCTAGCTACCTATTGACCTATTATATATATATGCATATATATATATAGATAGATATAGGTAACGTTATCTATAACTAGTTATCTCTACCTACCTATAAAATTCTAAGAACTGTTATTTATTTATTTATTTATTTATTTTTCCAATCGCCTTGTTCCAAGATAGCCTATTACTGGACCATCTTCTTGTCTCTCACTCATTCAGATCTTTTAAAGATTCTTTCCTCTTGTTGTAATGAAGAACTGTGTATTTGGGATAATTTTAATGTGTCTGGTGTTTTAACCACGACCTTTCGTCACTGACAGTCAGGGGCTACAGCCAGGGTTTCTTGTGGATGACACATACTGTTTTAATGACTTCGCCTTGGAGTACCTATAGGATCTGGAATCAGAAAAGCACTCCATGCTGTCCATTTTTTTTTTTAAAGTAAAGTTCACATATTGAGCTCCAATCTCCAAAGTCCTTCATACTACCATGAAGGTAAATCAATTCATTAAGAAGTATTTTCCCTAAATAAAAGTTGTTTAAATTTGAAACATAAAAAAAAAGAAAAGAAAAGAAAGTATTTTCCCAATTCATCTGGAGGAAATTTAATCTACTGCATATTTTGGGTGGAAGGCACTGGAGGGGAAGGCAGAGGCAGACATGTGGTGAAATATGTAAAATGCCATTCCAAAGAATTTTAGAAAACCACTCTGATCTCTGTGCTCTTCCTGGTTTAGTTGTCCATATTTATCTAGTCCAGGGTTTTTCTGTGATTAAAAAAAAAAAGCAGTTCCTGCTTCTAGAGAAGCCTTCTCTTGTAAATGTTCTGAGGAGGATCCTTTGATCCTTAATATCCAACAGTGTTGCTCTCCTTGAGTTCTGTCTTCCTAAAATGCATCAGGCATTACAGGTGTTCTTTCCTCTCACTCTCAGTTGTTGTTGTGGCAGTTGGATTTGTTGCCTTTGAAATACTTCCATTCCTGATGCTTCAAGAGTGTTTCTTGGGGGGGTAAATCACTAAATACGTGCCCAGTAAAACTTTGAAAATTGAAACTCCACATTAGCTTTAGGGTCCAAATAATTATACACCTGATTCATTTTTTCCATTTTATATGGAAAAATAATTTAGAAGGTAAAAGGAAATATTTTTGATAGTGCAACTAAGTTTACTTTCATGAGATATGTCATATTGTCCAAAATATAATTCAAGTCATTGCCATCTCAAATTGCATTTATTGTTATAAGTTCCCTTCCCCCATCCCCAATAGAACATTTTAGCCTCCATTACTAAGTATTTCATACTAGTATGAACTAATAAAATTGAATTATGCACACTTAGGTTCCCAACATGGTGCTGAAATTTACCTTCTCTGTGACCTTAAGAAAGTTCCTTAAAACTTTCAGATGTATAAAATAGGGATAACATGATGCTGCTAGACCTTGCTCTATGTAGAAAGGAATGACATTAAATTGGATGTCTTCATCATGGATTAATATATTTTAAGATGTCAAATTTAAATGGAATTTATGATTTCTCAATTGCAGTATTAAATAATTTGCTTTGGGCAAAAACAGGAATGGGTTCATATATAATTGATATTAATATTCTCTCCGGTCTCTAATAAGAAACAAAATGTCCTTATTTATATGCAGATTCTTTATATTGCACTGTGGTCTTACATACCTGGAAACTGAACACTGTATTTCTCAGGAAAAGAAGCTCCTTTTCCTTAATTTTACGCCACTTATTTATATAACATGGGTCTCACTCACTATTCTTCCAGGGGGTTTTCTTTGCTTGAATTACTTCACTAATTTGTTCAGCATTAACCTCATTTCCTACATGATCAGAGTGTTGTTCTTTTATATGTACACAATCATGTAGTTATGCTGAATAGACCGTCTCTACTTACGTATTCATTAGGTACAAGAAAAACTCAACTTCAATTATGTCTTAGGGTGAGTTGTTCAAGAGGCTACTGTTTGTGATTCTCATTCTGTTTATAGTAGTGACTGTTGGAAGTAATTGTTAAATATTTATTTGATGTTTACAATGCACTAAATAGTAGGTTTCCTTGAAACTTTATTTAAAAGGGAAAGCATAATACCTAGAACACATATAAGAACCACATAAGACATTAGCTGTAATTAAAGTTTTGCAAAGTGACAGTAAAATGAGCTTTATATGAATGAAAACATTTATATTAATTTGACTACTTGGGGCCAATATCTAAATAAATATAACATCTCTACTATGGATTCAAATAAATATGGATTCAAATAAATGTTTTCTCCATATAAATTATTATTTTTAGAGCTGACATATCTGGGATATAGTCTAACTGGGGCAAAGGTATGGCAAACACAATCATGTATATCCTGGAATCTGTTGTTATTTCCTTCTGCAGATGTGTTTTTTTGGTTGGTTTTTTTTTTTAAGATTTTATTTATTTATTTGACAGAGAGAGAGAGATCACAAGTAGGCAGAGAGGCAGGCATAGAGAGAGGGGAAAGGAGGCTCCCTGCTGAGCAGAAAGCCTGATTCGGGGTTCGATCCCAGGACCCTGAGATCATGACCTGAGCCGAAGTCAGAGGCTTTAACCCACTGAGCCACCCATATTCCATTTCCCTAGAGCCAGGAGGGGAAAGGATTAAGTTGAACAGTTTCGTAATTCAAAGAACATTTGTGTATTCATTTACTAGGTTAAGATTGTATTATCGATGGAACTTTGGTCTCTTAAATGAAGTATATGAGACTTATTGCAAGAAAGATTATGTCTTGAAAAATAATGCATCAAATAAATATTACTATATTTTTAAATATAGTTTAAATAAATTTTAAATAGTGCTATTTATAAAATCAATGTGTAACATAGTCCAGAAACAATGAGATTTCAAGTGCCTTCTCCACTCTAATTTCAAAATCTCCTACAATATGACATCTTATTTATATAAAACAAAAGATTTGAGAAAATATTTGAAACTGACATTTAACATAACTCAAAAGAGATCTAATCTGAAAGGTTTTGAGAATAATGAATTATACATTTGAATGTAGGAAGCATCCATTGTTTCTTTGGAGTGTATCATCCTATCTAAAAGTAAGCCCACTTAAAGGAGAATTTCTAGAGGACTTTTGATGAAGAAGAGCAGTTTTCTTGACAAATATTCAAGATTAGATCCAGGGATTGTCTACACTTTGAAAATCTGTAGCAACTATATAGAGACTTTGCTTTTATATTACTAATTTAAATATGCATGTTTGTAGAGATTTAAGGTACACTTAATGAAACAAAGTAGATTATTTCCCATCTTTGCTATGTTTATTATTAGCATTATATCTGTTAGGATTAGCAAATATCAGAAAATTTCAAATCAAACTTCCTGAAATAAGAATTTTTGAACTTTCTTTTGTTTGTATGTCCAAGCACGACATCTAGAGGTGGGGTGGGCTCCAGAACTGGTGGATGCAACATCTTAACCACTCCCTGGGCTAATTCTTTGCCTCCACTGTCTAACACTCAATGTGGGAAAGAGGCTTAGCTAGCCTCCATCCATGTGATAAAGTTGACGCCAGCAGATGTTAGAGAAATATCCAGATATGGCAATGTTGAGAGGGAGAAGGGAGCAACGCTTTTATGCATCTCCTTCATAGGAGCAGTGACCCTGTCCCACAGCTGTCTTAACACTCTGCCTTCTATGCCACACTTGTCATCATTGTGTCAAGGATTCAGTCCTATGTCAGCCCTTAGCAGAGGTATGAGCTCACCATGACTTGGGTTGGAATGGGTATCAGGGAGTCATCCACAAAGACCTCCACGTAAGATTTCATTATTTTGACTGAAGACAAACTAGGAATCTTAACAACAAAAACAAAAGTAGCAAAAAGAAGAGCTTTATATTCAGTGTGATCAAGGTCCTAGGAACCTAAGTGGATTGGAGTATGCTCTGCCCTCTGTCATAGGAGTAAGAAAGCCAAGGTGGAGTAGTATCCAAAAAAAAAAAGAAAGAAAAAAAAAAAAAGAAAAGAAAGCAAGAATCCACATGGCTTGCTCTAAAGAAAGCAAGCTAATAAAGAATTAGAGTGTGACTGACCTCAGAAAGGCTGTGTAAAGGTCCTCAAGAAAGAATAAACAAGAAATGGATTCCTCGGCCATTTCTCTATGGAGGATGGTCGAACAAGTAACTTGTAAACATTTCTTTGCCCTGGAAGTCTTCATTCTCTACTGTGGACATGTAAATGAAGAAACTATCAAACCAACACAGCAGGCTGCTCGAACTAAATAACACAGGCATATTAGTGAACATATTTAGAATCTATTGCCCTATTTAAAAATGACATTTGCATAATTTTATACCACCTTACATCTTATGGTATATCTTATTTTACATGTACATATTATACACATAACATATACATATACACTGGTACACACACATTCACATTCTTTTATGAGATGGTTAATCTTATGTGCCACTTTGACTGGGCCACAGGGTGCCCAGATACTTGGTCAAACATTATTCTGGGTATTTGGGTGAAGATATTTTATGATGAAACAAAGTTTTAAATGTGTAGACTGAGTAAAGCATACTGTTCTTCCTAATGTGGGTGGGCATTACCCAATCAGTTGATGGTCTCAATAGGACAAAGAGGCTAATCCTCTGCTGAATAAGAGAATTTCTCCTGCCTGCTTCTCCTGGGTCTTGAGCTAGCAGGTCTTCTTACTGGAACCATGACATCAGTTCCTCTGATTCTCAGGCCTTCAGACTCAAATTGGAACTACACACTACACCCTAGGTCTCCAGTTTGTTGACTCACCATGAAGATCTTGGGACATGGTAGCCTCCATAATCACATGAGTCAATTCCTTATACTAAATCTCTATCTATCTATCCATCTATCTACCTATACATCTATATCTATCTAAATATCTCTATATAAAAGAGACATAGATATCTATACGTATATATAGATATAGGTGTATGAATAAATATATATATATGTATGTATAAATATAAGATCTCTCTCTATAAATACATTCTGTTGGTTCTGTTTCCATTAGGCATACAATCTTATGAGAGGATATTCTTGGGTGACAGCAGTATTGGCATAACAAACTGTAACAAAAATGATGCAGAGATGATCAGACACATTGGTCTTCCTTGAATGCTAATAAATTAACACAAAGTGCTATTCTCTTTGGGTTGCACTCATCTAGATTTTTAGCATTCTTATTTCAAAGACTGCATGTTCAGGTTACTATTTGGGGGAAGATAAATTATTAAGATAATTATACATAAGCATTATACTGATCATTTTACTTATAGTCTATAATAGTTACATATTAAAATATTAACTTTATTGTATTTTATATAAGTATATATTAACATATTAAAGTCAGCAATACACTTTTAAAATCCTCCTCTGTTATAGTGATTTTTATCTCCACCTCACGAAAAAAATACAATATCTGTATTAAAACAATCAAATTCCTTAATAGCTGACATTATTTCACACTAACCATAGCTGATTTTTAGTAACTGTCTCTGACTGCCTGAAGTATTTCTTACATGGTATGTCATGTTCAGGAGTTTACTGAGTCAGGTTTCTACTGTTAGACATTTTCTTATTTGAAATGTATTTGTAATACTTCCTTAGAAATGGAATTTATGGTTCAAAGAGTATGTGTATTTTTTAGTAGTTTTGACATGAGAAAGACAAATCACCTTACCAGAGTATATATGGCCTTGAATCACACCAGTATTATAGAACAGACTCCTTTGTCATCAAATCCTGGAGAATGCTCTTAACATTTTACAAATCTATTTTTATCATTTAAAATATTCACTAATTTGAATTTGGTTAATTGTTATTTCTAATTGGTAATTAAAAATTCATCATTTTTATGTTTTTAGCCTATTGTTTTATTGAGAAATCTTTTTTTTCCCTGACACCTAAGAATGTTTTATAATTTAAAGGTACTAATAGTGTATCACCCTAAAAGGCATGCCTCTTTCAGAAACTTTACAGATAGCCATGCCTAGTTTTGTTTTTATATTTAAATCTTAAGCATTTATCTCTGCACATGGCACCAGGTAAGCATTTTACTTCTGTTTTTCCAAACAATCTGGCAATCCACTAAAAATCATTTATTAATTTGGTCATTTTTTTATCATGGACTTGAAATGTCCCTTTTGTCATAATGTTGATATGTGCAGGGTTAAAAACAAGTGTTCTGCCACTTACTACCTACCTGTGTGACCCCTGGAAAGCTCAGAGATATTAGGCTCTGTGTTATCTATAAACCTGGATAATACTACATACCTGATAGGGTTGGTATTAAAAATAAGTTAATCTATTAGATGTCCATCAACAGATGAATGGATAAAGAAGATGTGATGATGTATATATATATATATATATACACACACACACACACACACACACACACACACAATAAAATACTATGCAGCCATCAAAAGAAACGAAATCTTGTCATTTGCAATGACATGGATGGAACTAGAGGGTATTAGGCTGAGCAAAATAAGTCGATCAGAGAAAAACAATTATCATATGATCTCTCTGATATGAGGAATTTGAGAGGCAGGGTGAGGAGTTTCAGGGAGTAGGGAAGGAAAAATGAAAAAAGATAGGATCGGGAGGGAGACAAACCATAAGAGACTTAATCTCATGAAACAAACTGAGGATTGCTGGGGGGTGGTGGAGTAGTGATGGGGTAGCTGAGTTATGGACATTGAAGAGGGTATGTGCTGTGGTGAGTGCTGTAAAATGTGTAAGCCTGATGATTCAGAGACCTATACACCTGGGGCAAATAATACATTGTATGTTAATTAAAATTTTTTTTTAAATATCTAAAAAAATAAGTTAATCTATGTATGAGGAAAACTTGAAAAGAACCTAGAACATAGTTAACATAGTAATTAACTCTTGTATAGCTAACTATATGTATATATTCTACTATTAAATGTATCTAAATATTAGGTCTTCTAGAATTATTGACCCCTCTTTGACCTATTTATACTTACCCTGGAATGAAACTTTATTTTTGCTTTACAGTGTGCTCTCACTAAATCATGTCACAAATGGCATGCCATTCTTATTCAAATATCTCTTCATTGTTCTTGTATAGGTAAAAATTAGCATCATTATATCAACTTTTCAAATGAAGAGTTAAGCAAACAAACTAATAAATAAGCACCAGATTGGGATGTTTTTAATTGTCATGGTGTTAAAGGTTAAGATCTGTGTGTAAGGATCTGTTTTCAAAATTATGTTTTTTCACCAAGGAACATCAAAGTCATACAATTTAAAATGTGTTTAATTTGTTGTTCTAGCAACAAAGCTGTATTCTTATAAAGACACTGCAATTTAAAAGGTCAAGAATATTTACAGTGTGTGAAATAAAATAACTGACCCAAATCTGAAATATAATGATTGGTTCATCTGCCAAATGAAAAAAAAATATTTTAGTAGGATTTCCAAAGTATAATGTAAGAATATAGCATGGACACAATTTGCGTATATGGAAGTTATATCTCTACCAATTATCACTTAGAGTAGACAATTAATTGAAACACAGCCTGGGATACTGCATATCTTCCTTTTGTTAATTGGTCTTCAGAGGCTATTTGGAGATATCCAAGTATCACTCCCCCAAAGGCCACAATAATAGCAACAATTTAAAAATAAATGAGGTCATCTTCCTTTTCTACTAATGAGTAGTGCTAAAAAGTGACATGAGGAAGAAAGAGCAAATATCACAGTTTTCCTATGTTTAGACCTGATTTAACAGAGATGTGTCAAAAATGGTGTAAATATGGATATGTTGTCAATTTTGCCAAAGCAGAGAATTTAGTATTTCGATTTGAAAAAAAACAAACAAACAAACAAAAAAAACAAGAACAGTTAACCATTACAGGCGTGCTTGTATCTATTCATGCCAACTTGTTTCTGGGGACTGCAAATATTTAAAGCCAAATGTTTTTGTTTGGAAACTTAATAAACAATAGTATTATATTTATCTACTCTTCTTCATTGAATTTCTAATACCTGTCACTGCAATGCATTAAATTGTTATTTATTATACATCTTTTAACCCAGTGTCATAAGGCAATATATTAAATCAGCATGCTACCTAGTTCTGTGTAAAGTACATTTATAAAATTCTATGGTAAGCTTCCATAAGAAAATTTAGCTTCAGGTGTTTACATTAGAATTTTTACAACTCAGTGTGGTACCTGAGTGGCTCAGTCGGTTGAGTGTCTAACTCTTGATTTTGGCTCATGTCCTGGTGTCAGGGTTGTGATAGTCTACTTGTAATTCTCTTTCTCCCTCTCCCTCTCCCCTTCCCCCTGCTTGTGCATGCACTCCCTCTATAAATGAAATTAAATTAAAAAAAATAAATTTTACAACTTAGACTATGACTACATGAAACAAAAGCACATATTCATTATCTGATAGGCACAGACAATAGCACCTCCCAAAGGCAGCTCTACACAGAACCACTGATAGAAACTTAGAAGAGTGATAATTGCTTAACTAGGGGGAGGTACTGGTTAACTTGTATCTCACCTCCATCTCCTGATACCTACCTTCATTCTGATTCCCTAGACCATGTCTCTCAGTGCTTCCAAATCTTTAAAACAAAGGGTACTTTAACATTAAATATAGGGAAAGAATAAGTTAAAACTAAAAATGTAAGGCCACATAAAAATTAATACAAAAATGATGAAAATGTCTATTTTCATAAGTTGGTCTTATAGAGAGGCCTTAACCATAATCGGTAACTTGTGATTATTAAAATTATGGTGCCATTTAATCATTCAAAGCAAATGTCCAAATAAATTAATACTGTTACTCAAGTGGGTATTTTGTCCTCCTTTATAAGCAGTTTGATTATAACCAAAGTCGCATATAGAGTTCTTTGTGGCTCAAAATTTTTATTCCTTTTACCCTCAATAAGAGCCTTAGAAGATAGGGGACTCACATTATAATTCCTAGTGTTACTAACTTTGCCTTGTAATGAAATAGAATCAATAATTTCTTATTAATTATGGTTTTAGTTTTCAAAATTAATTTAGTAATGACATTGCAACAACCTGTGGCAGTAAGCTATGTTCCCATTTTCCAAATTCTTGTATTCTGGTAATTCAGAAGCATTTGTCTCCATCTAGATAAATTAGAAGAGAAGAACAGTTTCCCATAAAAAGCATCCGTCTGCTATAATCACTTAGAGCAAAACTGATGGAACGCCAGAGTGAAGATCCTTGCCATTGGGATGGTTTAGGAGAAATAAATGTTTAAAACGTTTTCAAGAATCAAACTATTTCTTAAATATCTTCAAATAACATGTGTGTAAAGCTAAACCACAAGACACAAATATTTTTTTTTAAGAAAATGGACAAACGTGCCTGATGAGCCTAAGTTCTATTTTCTCTATATACCCGAACAAATTGATTTCCAGTGTCATGCTGTTATAAGTGAAATATTGGAGGGAGTGCTCTGACACTTCCAGGGCTGGAAGTTGTATAAAAGGAGATGATGGAATACACGAGACATAAATGGGTAGACTGGATAGAGCAAAGTGCTCCCCAAATATAGCTAACACTGGCAGCACAGAAAATGAGAACCCGAGTAAAACATTTGTGAGACCTGAGTGGAGGAGAAAAAAAAGAAAAAGCTAAAGATAAAAGCAAGGCCTCATAACCTTGACCTGCGCAGTATAGAATATTGTGTGAATGGAAATAAAGATGCATTTTGTTTTCTTTTGGACACTATTTCCAGGCACTTAATGAAAGGCTTGGGCTATCTTTTATAATTCAAAGGGAGAGGAAGCGCACTTTTAAGATCAAAAGCAACCTGTTTTTAAAATATATGAAAGACTCAGCGGCAAGTTTTATAGATACAGACATATCTGTAGTATGGATACAGAAATGAAATCCTAGAGAAATACTGGTAGACACTGCCGATATTTTAATGATGTGATGAAATGTTAATATTACATTCACGGTCATAGGTGCCTCCCACCAAACCTTTTCTCTAGAAATGCTTTTTCATTATATTGTAGTGGGAAAATAAGAGAAAACAAATATAACCTCCCTGAAGGATTTCGGTTTTAGGGGTGCTTTGACTTCAGTTCATCAATTATGGATTGCCTTCATGCACGGCTCTGTGCGCTTGAGCCACGGTATCTGCGGCCCCTGGTTTGGGGGGAGGCAGGCATAAAGAGTATTGCACAGAATGACCATGATGATGTGGGAAGGCAAGGCAATTTACTGACTCCGGTTTTAAACAGAATTATTTTAAGACACTTGTGAGGAGTAGTTAATATTGCAGTATTTGGCTCTGGTGGGCGTGTTGGAGTAGACAACTGAGACATTGGCATGTGAGTTGTAATTTGCTAGGAGGTTGGAAGTGTAGTCAGAAGCCATAGAATAACCCAGAGCACAGAGCCACGAGGGCCTGGCACTTTCAGGTAATGGGGTTCAGTGAGAAACGCGTCTGAAGATCATGTGAGAAATGAGGCTGGAAAGGGACATAGGGCACTGATGTTAGAAAATTTCCTATTGTCTTGAACCTCTTTGATTAACGGAATGCCCAATGAATGTTTTGCCAAGCTGGTGCAGCATTTTATATTTTGATGAAGTGTAAAATAATGTAATTGGAATATTAGATATTTCCTCAAGTTCTCCTTAGTTTAGAACGAATGATTTAATGGTCTTTAAAGATCTAAATGCTAAAATAGGGGCCAGATTATAAAATGGAGGTAGAAATGTTACTGATTTACTACATAGAGACAAGATGATATATATATTTTTGAGTTGATCAAATTGGTATTACTAATATGAGTAGAGTACATCTAGGACCACAGGATATCCAACTGGGGAAGGAAAGGATTTTTAAATATCTATCATGTATGTCATACACATTTTTCTCCATACATTTAGGGTGATTACTCCATGAAACAAAAGGCAAAACTGAATTCTGGTAGAGCATGAAAATGAGTGCTGAGAAGTAGCCTTTCTACCTGATCCTTGTTCAGAAATAAATACTTCTATCCTACTATATGTACAGATCCTACTAAGAGTGTGCTTAATCACTATGTTATGTACCATTATTTTTGAGTTTCATAAACACATACATATACTCATGTATATATGCATGCAATTTCCCAAGTCAGAAGAATTATCAATTTCTCACACACAATTTTTCACCACATATTCCTTAACCATTTTATGACTTGGACATATCCCTCTGGTAAACCATCATTCTTAACCTACTACACAATTTTTCCTATGGAGAAAAATGTATGCTGTAAAAAAAAAAAACAAAACGGCATGCTGTATTATAACTGCGTATTTAAATTTTATAATAGATGTATTTGATTTAAGTTATGGAAGCAAAGTGGAAGGCACATGGTTTTTTTTTTTCCTTGCAGAGATTAGGAAAACAACTACAGAAGACTACTATTTAAACTGGGGCTGTAACATAGCAAACCACAGAAGCTGATACTGAATATGAAAACTGTGCTCAAATTATAGAGGGTCTTCAATACCATGTAAAGGAAATTAGGCTTTATACTATGAAAAATTCCAACTCATTTGAAGTTTTAAACTGTGGCTATAACTTGATCTACTTTCTATATCACAAAAGTAATTGGATTGGATAGGCAAGATCAATGGGCAGAGAATCCAATTAGAGAAACATGGCAGTAGTCCAGATAAGAGAATATGATAACCTAATTAAGGCAAGAGCAATAGAAAAAAACTAAAGGATCAAAAAAGAAAAAAAAATAGGGAAGCCTGCCTGGTTCAGTCAGTGGAGTGTACAACTCTTGATCTCAGGGGTTTTAAGTTCGAGCCCCACGTTGTGTGCAGAGGTTACATAAAAATAGAATCTTAAAAAAGAAAACTACAAGCCACAAGGTGTGGTAATGGGGATACAGTAAAGAGCTAACATCCAAACAGATATTTCTAGGTCAGAATGAGAAGGAGTTCATGACTAATCTATCTAGGGCAGTGTAAGAGATGGGATAATGTAAAATATACTAAGAGTGTCCAGTCAGGGATACTGGTGGTGCTGTTTAAGTAGAGAATTCCGGGTGAGAAGTAGACTGGGAAAGTATGGGAAGAAAAAGAGTTAGGTTTTCAACAAAACAATAATGAAGTATCTGCAAGATGTGAAGGGAAAACCACTTGACACCTGGATGGACAGGAGGCTCTCTGCAGCAAAAAAGAAAGGTCTCAACTGAGTATATACACATGTAGGGTAGTTAACATTTAGTTGATATTTAATGTTGGGAAAACATATACTCAAAAAAAGTAGGGGAGAAAACATGGGGATAGGTTTATGAAATAAACCTCTGAAATAAAAAATAAGCATTTAAAATAAACCTTTTGGGGCGCCTGGGTGGCTCAGTGGGTTAAAGCCTCTGCCTTCGGCTCAGGTCATGATTCCAGGGTCCTGGAATCAAGCCCCGCATCAGGCTCTCTGCTCAGCAGGGAGCCTGCTTCCCTTTCTCTCTCTGCCTACTTGTGATCTCTCTCTCTCTCTCTCAAATAAATAAATTTGTTAAATGTTTAAAAAAATAATAAAATAAGATAAAATAAAATAAACCTTTGGGGGGGCACCTGGGCGGCTCAGTCAGTTAAGTGTCTGCCTTCGGCTCAGGTCATGATCATCAAACCACCATGAGATCAGAGTCCCACACTGGGCTCCCTGCTCAGTGGGGCCCTGCTTCTCCTTCTCTCTCTGCCTGTCCCCCTGCTTGTCCTCGCTCACTATCTCTCTCCCTATCTCTCTTAAATAAATAAGTAAATAAAATATTTTTAAAAATAAAATAACCTTAAATTTCAGAAAGTTGGGAAAATAAATGACTTGAGATGCTGAGAATAGTTAATGTATTAAAAATGGAGAAGGAAGGAAAGACAAATGGTTTAACTTACAGAAAGTGGAAAATGTGGGTCATAGCTCAAAGAGGAAGTAAGAGAGAAGGAAATATAATTTCCTGATGATAGCACTCATCTAAGAATATTTATAAGATAGATCAAGAGAGCCTCGTGGTCCCTTTCTGAGAATATTTGAGTGGCATGGAAATTCAGAAAGATAAATCACTACATCATGACTAAGATGTATGAAGTCTTCAAAGTAATTTATTTTTGTCTTCCCAGAATACATGGTCTCAGTTGGTCCCTTTTTGTCATGTCAATATATGGCTAAGAATCTTTTATATTCATGGTTATTGTCAAATATTAAGTTAACTAACATCACTTCTCTAGATGCCACATAAATTGCTATTTTACAGATAAAGTTAACTGTTACCTCTGGAAGATTTATCATCATTCTTAGAACAGAACAATGGCATAGAACATTAATGTCTCCTATACCCATCTGGAAGATGTTTACCAGCACTTTCACTTGATCATTCAAATATATCTGTTGCCAAACCACTGTCCTATGCTCACTGATAATTCTGAAGTTATTTGGCTTGGGTATGTTGTCAGCTAGCAAAACACATCCAATAATCTTATGTCACTTCCCAGGAATATTTTGATATTTTATTCAAAGCGCTTATGATAAGATCCCACTATACACAATTACTATTTGTGGGATAATAGAGGGTCACTATATGTACATAAACATTCCGTAACCACTGTTCCAAGTCTATTGGTACACAGAAATCCGCTTGGACAATTTTCTCTACGCTGCTAGCCAGCAGATGCTAGACTCTATTCTTTTTGAAAAGTGATCAGCTATAAGGCTAAACAAAGTTAGCTCAACGATGCTGTGTAGTTTAAGTTAATTGCTATCATTTCCACTTAGAGATGTTAAAAAAAAAAGCAGCAAAACTAGTATTAGCGATTAGAAACTAAATGTATTATATTACAGCAACAGCTGCTATTTATTTTGCTTTTGCTTCACGGCAGGTATAATTAATATTGTTTTTAGGCATAGATTTATAAAATCTTCTCCATGGGTAGTCCCATTAGAGAAAATGTTTGCAGTCAAATACCCATGGAGATTCTTCTAATATTTGTTAAAATAGAATGTTACAAGGAGAAAAAGAAAAACCCAATGTACCATGTATTAAATTAATTAACAGTAGAGTGACTTTAATAATTAGGTTCCCAAAGAAATCAAAAAGTATAAAAGCCGTATTAACAATGACTTTCATGAAGCATTATGCCTTTTCCTTCTGTACTTCTCAAATTCTCAAATAACAGTCATATTCTGAACATGAGAATTTTCACATGTATCATTTATCAAGCTATGCCTGCTCTTTGTTTTAGGTCTTAAGGATTCAGGAGTAAAGGAAACAGACGAGGTGTCTCTCCTAGAGAGCACATTTTCCTGAAGGAGACAGACAAGGACAACAACAAGCACACAAACACCTAAATACATGATGATTATGCATAGTGTTAATTTCTGTGGAGAAGATAAACAGAGAAGCTAATGGGGATGGATACAGAGGAAGGCAGCCTGAGCTAGAATAAAATGGGCACCAAGTATGTTGTGAAGAGGTAATGTTTTGGCAAAGATCAGGATGACAACAAAGAACCAGGCATGTTAAGACCTGGCACATTCAGGCTGAATAAATGTTAATTACATTTATTATATTTTTATATATAATATATATATTATACATAATATATATATTATAATAAGCTTGATACCTTCATGGAAGAGAAAGAAATTCACTGGGTTGAATAAACGGAGGGAAGTAGTAAGATATGAGATGAGCTGGTAAAATAAAGAGAAGATCAATTGAGTCTTATGGGCCTTGGTGAGAAGTCTGGATTTTATTAATGCAAAACAAAGGCATTAGAACATTTGCAGCAGGAAGATGACCTAATAGGCTGCAAAAGAAAAATAAATATTTTTTGACATTATGTGCTAAGCAATTGGAAGTGGAGGAAGTGTCGAAGCCAATTGCTGTGAGAAGCCTAATGCAGAGTACGGGAGTAAAGCTGAAACAGAATAGAAAGGGAAAGAAAGAGCTGAAATTTAAATTTTTATAGCTGAACAGAACACAAGTCTCCTGGATTGATTCTCCTTCAGTCCTCTAAATTTTAACTTTAGTAAATACTATCATTCTCTCGGTTCTTATAAATATTGAGCAACAATTTATTTTGTTAACAGAAGACCAGAAAAATCAAAATCTCTATTATCTAACTTGAATCTTGTCTGTTGCAATTATTCTGCCTCTTTTCTCATTTTCCCGCCAAACAAAAGGGGAACAGGGATGATGTTTACCATTATCCATATATTCTTTTGTTTTTTAAAAGATTTTATTTATTTATGTATTTATCAGAGACAGAGCACGAGCAGGCAGAGAGGCAGGCAGAGGCAGATGGAGAAGCAGACTCCCCGCTGAGCAAGGAGCCCAATGTAGGACTCGATTCCAAGACCCTGGAATCATAACTTGAGCCGAAGGCAATGGCTTAACCGACTGAGCCACACAGGTACCCCCACACATTCTTTTTACAAACTTCAAGTATGTTATTAAGCAGTCCTTATGCTTGTGAGGCCTAATTCAAATATAATCATCCAGATTGGCTATTTAAGGTCAAAAGCACTAAATATGACTTAGTAATCTCGATGACAGAAATAACCTAGCAACCATCCAATACCAAGCCAAAATAGTGAAAAACAGTTTATGGAAGCATAAATTGAATTGAATTGAATTGATAAATTCATAAATTAAGTTATTTGAATTAAATCAGTAAAATATATACATACATGCACACATACCAGCAAATAAGGTGAACACTTTTAGAAATTTAACTAATAAAGCCATTACACTGTGCACCAGTCGACAAGAGAGGATGCCCTTGTGTTTGCTAAGTGACTATTTGTTGTAGCTTGTTCTAGAAACTAGAGTAACAACTTTCAACAGTGTCTCTGGATTCACAGAGATTACACGCTAGAGGGGATTTTAGACAAATCAATAGGCAAGAACAGCACAGAATGGTGAGTATTCCAGACAGTGGGCAGAATGAGGATTCGGGAGTCCAGGTGGGAGGAGTCTAAGGTGAGCCCTGAAGGAGGGGTCTCATCAAGGGAAAGACTAGGAGGGAGAAGGACACAGAAGTGCAGGTGACAGCAGCTGCACCCGCCTGCCAGCCACAGGGAAAATGGCCGTGAGGGGAGAAGACAGAAAAGTCAAAGACACTCATTAGGAATTTGTAGTAATAAGTTATACATCTACAAGAATATTTAAATCTTGTCCTCCTCCTTGAGACCCTCTCCTCTTAGCTGCAGAGAGCAGGTGTAAAACAGGACCCAGAGGACTCCTCTCTACATTGTGACTATAAATACCAGTTATGCTCCACATGTTTTCCTGTTTCAGTTACAGAGGATAATCTCTATCAGAAAACATGAGGTTTGAAGTTAAATCTTTCTGAAAGAACAAGCAAATCGGAAGGTGAGGGAGGTATTTAGTACTATTTTCCAGTGTCTTTTGTGTTATATGTTCCTTAAATCAGTTTTTTTGTTGTTGTTGTTGTTGTTGTTTTAGATTTTATTTATTTATTTATTTGACAGAGAGAGAGATCACAAGTAGGCAGAGAGGCAGGCGGGGTGGGGGGGGGGGAAGCAGGCTCCCTGCCGAGCAGAGAGCCCGATGCAGGGCTTGATCCCAGGACCCTGAGATCATGACCTGAGCAGAAGGCAGCGGCTTAACCCACTGACCCACCCAGGCGCCCTTAAATCAGTTATTTTTACCCATTCCACTCTTACGGTTACTAGCTTCACTCACAAAATATTTAATGTGTGACACATTGAAAATCAAAGTTTCCCAGTACAGCTTTTTAGTATCATTTCATTATAGATACTAGCTTTTATTCAAAATCTGATATATGTTTGGGAGCGTTTGGTGTTTTTCTGTGTTAGTTCCCTGTCACTGATAGGTTACAGAGAACTTATCAGCTGTAAATTGTTCAACTTTATGAAGCTAATACATGAAGATTATGATAAATTCTGTGGTTTTCAGCAAATTCTAAGGGGGCTACAGTTTAAGTTTTGTACTATGATAATATTTTTTCTAATCTAACTTTTTTAAAACAATGGGCAAAAAAAGCATACTTATACTGAAAGCTTGAAAAGTGTACAAAGATATATATATATATATATCTGAAATATTAACAAGAACACCTAATTTGCAATATAGACATAATTCTTAATTCATCACCATTAATGTGGTCAAGTAGGTTAACCACTCGATCTCGGCTTCTCAATTTGTAATTTGGAAAAATAATGGTACCAACTTAGCACTGTTTAATCTGTAAATGCAAGGTGCTGAAGGAATTTCCTTTTACAAAGAAAAGGGCAGTAAACACTGTATTCCATCATATACACTGTATCTTATTATTAATAGTAGTTATTTTATTTTGCCATTAAACAATTGGTAAAAAAAATACTGGCTTCAGATATAATAAAGACTTTTTATTTAGTCATATTATTGTTTGAAGTTAAAAAAATTAAGCCTTCCAAATTCTCTTTTGATTGATATATTGAAGATATGTATTAAATGTACTTTTCTTGGCACTTTGATCAAGTTAAGGACTTCATAATGGGGTGATTATCTTAGATTATCTGGTTGAACCAACCTAATCACAAGGGACTTACAAGTGGAACAGAGAAGCAGAAAGGGAAAGCCAGAGGAAAAGATGTGAGAATGGAGGTGGGACCAAAGCATGAATGATTTCTGTCTTGGAAGATGAAGGAAGAGGGCCATGAACCCAGGAATGTGGAAGGCTTCTGTGAGCCAGAAAGGCAAGAAAATATTCATCCCTTGAGTCCACAGAAGGAAAACAGCCCTGCCAACACCTTAGTTTTCACCCAGTGAGACCCACGTCAACCTTCTAACCTGCAGAACTATAAAAATATATCACTTGCGTTGGTTTAAGCCACAAGATTTATGGTAATTTGTTACAGTAGCAAGTAGAAAACTAATATGAGAACTAAAAAAGAACATGAATTATTGAAATAGTAACCTTTAAGGCACACTTCAACATTAACAAAATAAATGATCCAATTATGATTGTCTTCTTTATAATTAAAAAATAATAATAGTAGAAAGCAGGACTAAATACCTTCATAAAATATGCAAAAGAATTTCCTTCTTAGTTAATCAAATATTTTCTTTCTCAGTAATATTTTCACATGGTAAAGGGAAGAAGACTACAGCAATGTTATGGTTCTATCATAATAATTGCAAATGTTTCATAAAACTGCTGTTATATTTTAAACTAGAAAATTTAAACATATGATATTTTATGATTAAAAAATAAAGTTAAAAATAGAACTACCTTACAAGCCAGTGATCACACTACTAGGTATTTACCCAAAGAACAGAAGAACATTAATTCAAAGGAATGCATGCACCCTTATGTTTATAGCAACATTATTTACAATAGCCATGATACGGAAGCAGCTCAAGTGTCCACTGACTGATGAATGGATAAAGAAGATGTAATACACACACACACACACACACACACACACACACACACACGACACAATGGAATATTATTCAGCTATAAAAAAAATGCAATCTTGCCATTTGTAACGACACGATGGAGCTAGAGGGGATAATGCTAAGTAGAATAAGTCGATGAGAGAAAAACAAATACCATATGATTTCATTCATGTGTGGAATTTAAGAAAGAACAAACAAACAAGCAAGAAAAAGGAAAAAAGAGAAAGAAGGGGAAAAACAGATAGAAAGGCAGACATACAAACAAATCAAGAAACAGATTCTTAATTACAGGGAACAAACTGATGGTTACCAGGAGGGAGGTGGTTGGGAGAGATGGGCTAAATAGATGATAGGGATTAAAAAATAATAATAAAGTGATTTCATAGCATAGTATCATGAAGAAAATGATATGAAACAGAATAAATTATACAGTAACATTTTTGTTCGTGTTTGGAGCATAGTTTTCCAGATATTGCAAAGAAACTTCCTGCTAGAATCCTCCCAATTTAGTGAATGTGAGAGATGCTGGGCATTCTTCGTTCCTGATCCATTTGCATCAGGGAAGTCATACCCTCAAGGTAATGAGAGTGTGGTGGAAAGACGCAGGGAAGGCAAAAAGTAAAATGAATTCCCCAGTGCTGCTAAGCACTGCTTCTCCCTCTCTGCCCCCAGTCCATTCTCTGACAGCTTCAAACTACATCAGTCATCCTGGCATGATTTGCTCAGAAGATCAAAATCACAAAGGCACTGTCCTCCTCTTCTCAATGCTGATATCTAACTTTATTAACCCAATGTGATTTGATATACATGTGTATTATGGGATAGTAGACTTCTGAAAAATAAGCAATTGTTACTTCTAGGTGGTTTCAATTTATTAAACAGTTATAAACAAGGGATACACTTTTTATAGGATTAAAAGTGGTATAAATGAAAATAATGAGTAAAATTTGAAAAATCGGTTTTCATATATTCCCACAGTGATAAATGATAACATTCCTGTAGCAACAAATTGTGTATTTCTGTAGCTACAATTGATTCCACCACAAAACTCTACATTTTACCCCACAAGTACCATACTGGAGAACAACTGGTCTGTTCTTATTTTCCCATCTCGGGTTATTTTGAAGAGAGAGCTATCAATTTTCTTTGCTCCAGAAATAAACAAAGTCAGTGGTACATATGGAAATATAAATTCCCCCAAACAATACGAGTTTGAGGAAAAGCTAACAAACACTCACTCAACATCTGTTTTTCAGTACAGTGCTCCAATTTGCAAGGAGGTATAAATGCAAATTTTACCAATCTCTGAATCATGGCTATCTTAAAAAAAAAAAAAATCCCAATATAATCCAATCCTTTTTATTCCAAATATATTACATAAAGATACAGGTAAAATATTTTTTTTAAAGCCAATATATATTAATTTATGCAATAAAGCTTTTGTTAGAAACATTTTTTTAATCAGAGCATTGTTGACATTGTTCCCGTTTTGTATCGTAAGATATTCTCAAGGTTTATGTATATATATTTCAAAGATTGTATTTATTTATTTGGCAAAGAGAGAGTAAGAGGGAGCACAAATAGGGAGGGAAGCAGGCAGAGGGAGAAGCAGGCTCCCCGCTGTGCAAGGAACCCCATGAGGGACTCCACCCCAGGACCCTAAGATCATGACCTGAGCTGAAGGAAGGTGCTTAACTGCACCCATGAGTCCCACCAAGTTTGTATTTTTAAACTATGATTATCCATATGTTTAGGAAATTTGGTAAGATTATATTTCTAACATATTGAGGCTTTTTTTTAACTTCATACTTCATTTTTGGTATATATTCTGGTTCATATGTAGTCTACAAAGAGGATATCAAAGAGGATAACACTCATTTAATTTGTTCTAAATTGTTATGCTACATCTTTGGATAAAGAAGTTAGAACTGCAAAAAAGGATACAAAGCTTATCTATGAGGTAATAGTACATCTTTGCTTTTATTTGATGTACTGGACATCTCACTGTGATGGTAAATAGGTCAAAAAAATTGTCTATATAAAAAAAAATGAACCAATGGGACGCCTGGGTGGCTCAGTTGGTTAAGCGGCTGCCTTCGGCTCAGGTCATGATCCCAGCATCCTGGGATCGAGTCCCATATCGGGCTCCTTGCTCGGCAGGGAGCCTGCTTCTCCCTCTGCCTCTGCCTGCCACTCTGTCTGCCTGTGCTCACTCTCTCTCTCTCCCTCTCTCTCTAACAAATAAATAAATTAAAAAAAAAAAAAAAGAAAACTTGATGCTGTAAGTCTCATCTGAAAAAAAATCCCTTCATTTAAAATGATAGATTTTTAAGTACCCTGAAGTAATGGGTCCTATCTTACTTCCCTGGATACCACTCAAAGCTCCTAACAAAATTTTCACACACATTCAGTGGCTTAGACGTGTTTCTTAAAAGAAGCAGCACATGTTACAAGTAGTGATTAAAACACTATTATGTGTATAGTTATAACGTTGTTACATTCAAGGAGGCACACATTCTCTTTAGAAACCTTCATTTTGTTATAAGGAGTGACACATTTCAGTCAACTTTTAGAATAAAGAATACTTGGGGGCACCTGGGTGGCTCAGCAGGTTAAAGCCTCTGCCTTCAGCTCAGGTCATGATCTCAGGGTCCTGGGATCAAGCCCCGCATCGGGCTCTCTGCTCAGCAGGGAGCCTGCTTCCTCCTCTCTCTCTGCCTGCCTCTCTGCCTACTTGTGTTCTCTGTCTGTCAAATAAATTTTAAAAAATCTTTAGAATAAAGAAAACTTGAAAAGATAATGATTAAATTAATTCTCTAGTCCATTCCTTATGTCTTCCTATACTTATTTTACATCTTATCTAAAATATTATTTTCAACATCTCTTAAATATGTAAAAAAGATTTCACAGGATTTATTTTGTTATCTAAATCATGATTTAAGTTCCATATTAAATTTCTAGTTAGAAATTTATAATATAATATATATATATATAAAATATATAATATAATATAATATATAAAATGTGAAATCCTGAGAAACATAAAGAAAACTAGGGCCATTACAAATTGTTGATTCTAATTGTGCCTTTTATGTATTTATTTATTTATTTTCATTTCCTAGGGATGCTATCTGTACTCTGATATCCATCTTCAGCTTCTTCCATCAAAATGGGCGTTTAGCTGGGCAGAGCACTTGGCTAATGGCTGGGGAATGGTCTATGAACAAAGGGAATATGTACGAGGTTAGAGTCCACTTCTTAAAAGCAAGAAAGCATGGCATCTTCCTACCTGGAGGTAATACCCCCACATGTAACTTTTCTCCTCCCTGCAGATGTGCAGGTAGGATAATAGCTGTGCAGAAGATGGAGATGGCACACTATCAGCCCTGAAACACACTCTTCTGAACTGCTACAGCGAAGATTATATTTACGCTGTTGAAATCTTCAAACCAGAGACATGTCAGAAAGTATTTATCTTGCTTAACTGTTTGGGTTTTTTTTTTTTGGTTGTTGTTACTGTTTTTACAACAGCTTAGAATTTATATCAACTGTTTCCTTAGTGAAGAAAATACAACCCATGGTGTTTGGTATTAGATTGCTTTGAGTCGAGGTAATATTGCTTCATTTTTTGGTTGGTTACATACAGTGTAAAAAAGTTTATGTGACTATCGAGTTATTTTCTTATTAGCTCTTTTCCTTTGTTCAGGTATAAATTCTATGATACCCACTCATTCAATAAAAAGTAAAATACACACTGATCCACTTCTGTTATCTTTCTTTCCAGGGCTTCACATGCCTTTTTAAAACATATGATTTTGAACAATTAACTACTAAAATGTGTGATTCATTTGTAAGTTTTCAGATAATCCTTAGTGACCTTGGATATTTTCAGCTTTGTCAACTTCTCAATAACCACTTATAAAAGTTAGAAGAAAGAATTGGTCCCTCGCGAAATCCCTTAAATGAAGTAAATTTTAAAATCCTTTCATGCATTAAGCTGCCAATCACTGTGGCTAATCCCATTCAAGCTCCGTAATTAGTATCCCCAGGTAGGGATTCCCACCTGTACCATGTTGTACAACATCACAAAATGGGGAGGGGTAGAAGAAAGAAAGGCTCCCAGCAGACCTCTACATGACAGAATGTGTGAATCAATTTTAATTAATTCTGCCTCTTTAAATCTGTCTGCTCTTTAGGAGAGATGGCTATCTGCCTCCGACACTCTGGCAAGATAATTAACAGAACCACTGTTGGAGACTGATAGCATAGGAGCTTGCTGATACCTGTGGCAGGAATGCCCTGCCATCCGAGGGCCATTAAACTGTAAAGGTAAAGGACATGCGTGCAGAGCAACATTAATTTTACTAAATAAGTGCGTTATTTATAGCATACATTATAGACTTTATTTATCTAGCATGTAACCGAAATAAAGAAGATTGTTTCTAAAACACTTCAAACTGTTCTGGCAAGGATCTTAGACGTTCTGACAAAATATATCTAAATAAGATCGCCCACAGTCCCCATGAGTAGCAGCCACAGTGTGCACATGGAGCCCTGCATCCCAACACAAAGAAAATCAATAAAACAGAAATTACTCCTAGGTGGAAAAATAGAACATTGTGAATTATGAAAGTAAATATGAAACATTGTGTTAGGTTCTCTAACATCCATTTAATATAGAATTGTTTTTGTTTCTTGCTAGAACCTGGTATTTTCCTATTCTCTTACAAAAATACGAATTCCTTTATTGGGTAGAATTTAGTAGTATTAACCAAGCAGAGTAAACTTTGTTTGCTTTAACGATAGTAGAATTTAATTTCACCTTTTCCAATTGCAAAGATTTGCTCATCCATTCAATGATTGCATTTTCACAGTCACAAGAGCCTAATATTTATTTACTTACTTATTTACTTAGAGCAGTTGATGGAAGGGCTACACAGTTGTATACTAAATGACTACGATAAAGGTAGTTTCAAATAACCATCTCTATATTGAATATGCTTTGGTCACTACTTATTGAGAAATGTATTATTGTCTAGGTTGTCCCAAATTTTCATTTCCATCATCATTCCATCAGACATCCTAGGAGAATCTTATACTTATGCATTCTCTATTTTTATTATCCATTAAGGAAATAACAGGATTTCATTTTATTTTTAAGTAATTTATTTTTATTTAAATTCAGTTAACGTATCATATATTATTGGTTTCAGAGGTGGAGGTCAGTGATTCGTCAGTCTTATGTAATCCTCAGTGCTCATTACAACACATGCCCTCCTTAATGTCCATCACCCAGTTAACCTCATCCCATCCCCCCACCCATCTTCCCTCCAGCAACCCTCAGTTTATTTCCTATGCTTAAGAGTCTCTTATGGTATATCTCGTCTCTGATTTCATCTGGTTTTATTTTTTCCTCTCTCTCCCTATGAACCTCTGTTTTGTCTTTTAAATTCCAAAAATCAGCAAGATCATATGATAATTGTCTTTCTGTGATTGACTTATTTCACTTAGCATAACACCCTTCGACCCAGCAATTGCATTACTGGGTATTTACCCCAAAGATACAAATGCAGTGATCCAAACGGGCATGTGCACCCCAATGTTTATACACACACACACACACACACACACACAATGAAATACTACTCAACCATCAAAATATTGAAATCATACCAATTGCAATAACATGGAAATAATAGTTTTTCTAAACTGAATAAGATCTTGGCCAGGATACCATAAGGATGGTGCGTAAACTCAGACTCAGAGATGTCAAAAAGACTTACTAAATCTTACAGTTAGTGAGACATGGAATCAGAACAGGCAATCAAGATTTCTGACTTGTGACCATGCAAGTAACTCATTAATAAGATTGCTTTGCAGTATCAGAAATAAATACTTAAGATTGGTTTCTAAGAGGCCGCCAAAGATACTTCCAAAGCCCTGTATTCTTCTACTTCTTTTATCTCCAACCTCTTATATACACACATGCATTTTTGAACTGAAATGACATACTCCCTGGTCCTAGTTCTAAACAATTCTGGAAAAACTTTTCTTCCCCCTGTTTTTGTGCAAAAACATCAAGAACAAAAAAAAAAAAAAAAAAAAAAAAAAAAAAAAAAAAAAAAAAAAAAAAAAAAAAAAAAAAAAAAAAAAAAAAAAAAAAAAAAAAAAAGGAAGAAAGAAAGAAAGAAAGAAAAGAAAAGAAAAGAAAAGAAAAGAAAAGAAAAGAAAAGAAAAGAAAAGAAAAGAAAAGAAAAAGAAACCCTGAGAGTAGGCAAAATAACTTTGCTGCTTATTCTAGGGGATATTCAGTCCTTGAACACTCTGCTACCTAAAATAATGTGCCTATCAGGACTAGCATATGGCCTATCAGTACTTGTCTCATCTGTACCTCCATCGATCCAGAGCTACTGTGCCATAAACTCTGCCCATTCCAAACTGGTTCCTTGAATTGCAAGAATTGCTTAAAATTATTCTGATTAAGAGATCATTTCTAATGTAATGCTATACATATCTGTCCCTGACTTCTCCTTTCTGAGATGCTCTTAAAACTCTGTCAGGTTGGTGTTATCACTTGTACCAGTCAGGGTCTCTAGAGAAACAAAATCAATAGGATGTATATTTATATACAAAGAGAGATTTATTTTAAGAAATTGGCTCATGTGAGTGGGGAGGCTGCCAAGTTTTCAAATCTACAGGATGGGCTGCCAGACAAGAAACCCAGAGAAGAAGTGAGGTTGAAGTTCAAGTCCAGAGGCATTCTGCTGCAGAATTCCTCCTTCCTCAGAGGAAGTCTTTTTCTAAACATCTTCAACTGTTTAGATAAGGCCCACCCCAACTCTGGAGCTTAACCTGCTTATTCAAAGTCTATTGATTCAAATGTTAATTGTATTAAAAATGCCTTTCCAACAACATCCATGACTCAACATATACCTTAGCACTGTGGCCTGGCCAAAATAACACATAAATTTAACATCACAGGTCTTGTAGCAGCAAATTAAATACAAGCATACATCATTTTATTGTGCTTCACTTTATTGCTCTTTCCATATACTGCATTTTTTACAAATTGAAGATCTGTGGCAACCATGCATCAAGCAAGTCTACTGGCACCATTTTTCCAATATGATCTGTTCACTTTGCATTTGTGTGTCATATTTTGGTTAATTCTCATAATAATTCCAACAACTGCATTATTATTATATTTGTTATCTTGATCTCTGATCAATAATCTTTGATATTTTCCTATTATAATTGTTTTGGGATGCCATGAACTGTGCCTATATTAAAACAATATACTTAATCAATAAACGTAGCATGGGATCTCACTGTTTCACTGACCAGTCATTCCCCTGTCTCTCTCCTTCTCCTCAGGCCTATCTCCTCAGACACAAAGATATTGAAATTAGGCCAATTAGTAATCCTAAAATGGCCTCTAAGTGTTCAAGTGAAAGGAAGAGTTGCATGTTCTTCACTTTAAATCAGAAGCTGGAAATGATTAAGCTTAGTAAGGAAGCCGTGTCAAAAGCCAAGACAAGCCAAGAGCTAGGCTTCTTGCACCAAACAAGTTAGCCAAGTTATGAATGCCAAGGAAAAGTTCTTGAAGGAAATGAAAGTTATGATTCCAGTGAACAAATAAATGATAAGAAAGGGAAACAGCCTTACTGTTGATGTGAAAAAAGTTTGAGCCTTCTGGATAGAAGCTCAAACCAACCACAGAATGCCCAAAACTGAACCCAGAGTAGGGTCCCAACCCTCTTCAATTCTACAAGTGTTGGGACAAGTCAGAAAGCAGCAGAAGAAAAGTCTGAAGTTAGCAGAGTTTGGTTGATGAGGTTTAAGGAAAGAAGCCATCCCCTTAACATATAAGTGAATGGTGAAGCAGCACGTGCTAAGGTAGGATAGGAAGCTGCAGCAAGTTATCCAGAAGTTCTAACACAGATCATCAAAGAAGGTGGCTACACTAAACAACAGATTTTCCATGTAGATGAAACAGCCTTCTACTGCAGAGAAGAAAAGTCAATGTCTGGCTTCAAAGCTTCAAAGGACAGGCTGACTGCCTTGTTAGGAGGTAATACAGCTGGTGACTTTAAGTTGAAGTCAGTGCTCACTTACCATTCTGAAACTCCCAGGGCCCCTAAGAATTATGCCACAGCAATTCTGTCTATGCTCTATAATTGAAACAACAAAGCCTGGGAGACAGCAGATTGGTTTACAACATGGTTTACTCAATACGCTAGGCCGACAGTTGAGATCTACTGCTCCTCTCAAAATATTCCTGCTCGTTGGAGCGACTGGGTGGTGCAGCCGGTTGAGCATCTGACTCTTGGTTTCAGCTCAGGTTGTGATCTCAGGTGGTGAGATGGAACCCTGTGCCAGACTCTGCGCTCAGCCTAAAGTCCGCTTGAGATTCTCTCTCTTCCCCTCTGCCCCTCCTGCTTGTGTTCTCATTCTAAAATAAATAAATGAAAGTCTTGAAACTATTCCTGCTCATTGACAAAACACCTGGCTACCCAAGAGCTCTGATGGAGATGCACAATGAGACTGATGTTGTCTTTCTTGCCTGCCAACACAGCATCCATTCTGCACCCATGGATTATGGAGTGATTTAGACTTTCAAGTATCGTTATTGAAGGAAATACACTGCATAAGGTGTCAGCTTCCACAGATAGCAGTTCTTCTGATGGATTTGGGCAAAGTAAACTGAATAACTTTTGGGAAGGATTCACGATTCAAGATGGCATGAAGAACATTCACACTTCATGGAAAGAGGTCAAAATATCAGCCTTAGTAGGAGTTGGAAGAAGTGGATTCCAGTCCTCAGGAATGACTTTGAGGGGTGCAAGACTTCAGCAGAAGTAAGTGCAGATGTGACAGAAATGGCAAAAGAACTAGTATAGAAGTGGAGCCTCAGGATGGGGTGAGTTGGGACTGAGTTGGGACTGAGATGGGATCTCAAGACAGAACTTTAATAGCTGAGGAAGAAGAGCAAAGGGAAAAAATTTTTACTTCTGGTCAAGATGCTATGAAGATTACTGAAATGACAACAATGGATTTAAAATATTACATAACTTTAGTTGATAAAGCAGTGGCAGGGTTTGAGAAGATTGGCTCCAATTTTGAAAGAAGTTCTACTATGGACAAAATGCTGTCAAATGGCATCACATGCTGCAGCAAAATCATCTGTGAAAGGACAAGTCATTGACCCAACAAACTTCACTGCTGTCCTCTTTTAAGAAATTGGCACAGCCACCCCAGCCTTCAACAACCACCATGCTGATCAGTCAACAGCCATCAAGACAAGACCCAATACCAGTAAGAAGATTAGGACTCACTGAAAGCTCAGATGACAGTTCACATTTTTTAGCAATAAAGTATTTTTTAATCAAGGTCTGTATATTCTTTAGACGTGATGATATGCCATGCACATCTAATAGACAGCAGTATAGTGTAATCATAACTTTTATATGTACTAGGAAACCAAAACCTTTATTTGACTTGCTTTCACTTTACGATGGGTGTATGGAATTGCACCTGCAGTATCTCCAAGGTATGTCTGTAAACTTAGTTTTGGTAGATCAACAGTTTTTGCAGTGGCCTACTGGGAAGTTGACAGCTGACACACCATTTGCAAAACTGCGATCATGCAGAAGTGTCAAATAGCTGATAAGCCAACCCAGTTTCTTAAGTCTAGAATCTACACAAAAGATAAGATTCATGAGGGAATGGAGTCTTTTGTCATATTCTCAGCACCTAACACAATGACAACCAAATAGCAAGTAACTAACTGAAAAACAGGTGAATTAATAAATAAATTAATAAGTCAGATATCCTGGTATATTATTTGTAGAGAAGGAAAAGATTATTTTCAAAATGACCTCATTATGTAAACATATGTTCTGTGGAAACTCTCTTGCGTTTCAGCAATTGAAATTCAATATGTACAAGACACATAATTATAACATAACCTTCTATGTATGTAAGACAAATACCGAGACCCACAAAACACACAGAAGGCACAAAATATTTTTATGATGATTGACAATAATTTTGTTTCACATGAGAAATTAAATTTTCAACATTGCTTTCATGCAAATATCATTTGCTTGGGTGATTTGTTTAGCATTCTTTTGTTTCACAGAGCTCCAGCATGCTATAATCCCTTAAATATATTCTTTTTTGTCATACTTCTCCTCAATATTCCTCATTTCTTAATTAATGACATGTTAAAGATTCTAGACATATCGCTTGTGTTTACAGGTCTCCATCTCAAATCCCCAGATGACAAAGACAACCGAGCATCCTGCTGACGCCATCCTGTTCATGAAGATTGAAGAAGTATTCTGCTTCTTGATTTATATACTAGGGTTTATATTCACAGCATTTCATATTTAAAAGATTTTTCACATATGTCATTCTGAGATCTTTTTAAAGATTGTTGAAAGCAACTCATTTTTCTTACTTCAGCTAAGAACTGAAACTCCCGGAAAAAGTAGCATCCTTGCCTAGTTTTGTGAAGGACAGGCATCCCAAAGCATGCCACCTAGGACTCTGTAATGACAACAGATCATTATCTACAATAGTAATTGTGGCACACAAGTGCTATGTAAATATTTGTCAAGTTGAATTAAGTTTCCTGAAAACATTTTAAAAGATTCATTGAACTAAAAGCTTCTCTACTTATGAGTATACAAGGAAATGCCATTTTTCTAGGTTCGTCCATCTTTCAATCTGGACATTAAGAAATGCTCCAGGGGTTCATGATGTAAATATGAACAATGATATCTTCTCTGTACCTAATATTTCAAATGTCCCATGACATTACCAGTCACAATAGACTTTACTATTTATTTATACCTAACATTAGACATGTGTGGCACCTAATAAATATTTTACTCTTTGATTCAGGAAATTTGTGCAAACCAGTTTGTCTAAACTTAGAGTTTGCTCATTGGAAAAAGCAACTTTTATTTCATAAAGTTGTTAGAAAACAAATAAAACTTGTTTGTGACCTACTGTGTCCTAATGACAATTATACCTTAAACTTCTACAGAATTTCAGAATTTATGATTTTTCAAACCCACACATATACATATATACCCAAGTACAATCTGGCCTTATAAAATGATGAGAGTAGAAAAGGAATCTTCAAGATTATAGATCTTAAAGCCCTAATTTTCCAGACAGACCAAAAAAAAAAAAAAAGAAAGAAAAGAAAGCATGCTCAGAGAAGTGAATTTGTCAAACACCTCATCAAAGACAAACAAACAAAAAACTGGTATTGAAACTGCAAAACCCAGCCTACTATACTTCAAGAATTCTTTTTTCTTTTCCTTTTTTTTTTTAAGAATGGGAAGGGGGAGGGGCATAGGGAGAGGAGGAGAGAGAGTGAATTCTAAGCAGACTCCACACCTAGTGTGGAGACTGATCCAAGGCTTAGTTCCCCAACTCTGAAATCATGACCTGAGCCAAAACCAAGAATTGAATGCTTAACCAACAGAGCCACCCAGGTGCCTCTACAGTGATTCTTATTTGTATGTGTGCACACCTCCAGGTACGTGTGCTTATGTATTTAACCTAAATTATTTTGATACATGTACATAAAGGAAATCATGTTTTTTAAAGTACATATTCATATATAGAAAGAGTGATAATAATTGTAGGAATAAATTCTTATAAAATAGATCTTTCCTTTGGTGTTAGAAAAGAGGAAATTCAGTTTCATCATGCAAATTTATTGGCATTTAAGTTTGCTTCTCAGGCAACGATTCTTAAAAAAGAGTATTACATCATTGTATTTTAAGTTTCTTTATAAATAATTGGATAGAATAGCATTTTTCATTTAAAATAACATTGGTGAATAATTCATCTTATGTTAAAAATTAGAGTTATTCATCACTCCCAATGATTTACATTCTAATATCATTTCCTGAGTGAGGCAGAATGTTATATCATCACCTTTTTATCAAGGGAGTCATTTATAACCTCAAAAATTGAGATGAGACCACTTGAATCCACACAGCTTAATGATCAGGAATGAGAACTGAGATCATTTATATCAAACTGACATAATTACTTTGTCCAGAACATTCTTTTCCATGAAGATAAGGGTGTAAATTAATAATTTTTACTGTTTACTTCAGGAAATTCCTGTAAACAAATTTATCTGGACAAAGAGTTTATCCATCTAGGCAAAAATGTCTTTTATGAAGACAGTAGTTATCTTCTAAGCAAATAATTTTCTTTTCAAACAACAGTTTAGTTATCATGACTTGCTTCAAGAGTCATGCCTTTTCCTACACACCATTTCTAAACTATTATGTTATGAACTTCACTCACTCACAACCACTTCCCTAAATGTAAATATCTTCCTTAAACCACTAAGTCACACATCCCCAAGCATTAAAAACAAAGAACACTAAGAACATCTATTTGCATCTATACTTCCAAGGAACTAATAAGAATCTTCATATTGTTATTTTACTACTATAGATCCAATAAACTTAGACTTACTTTGTGTGTGTGTGTGCGCGCACACGCTTTTTTGTAGTCAAGGGCTGACAACTTACTTTTTGTCTGTGTTGCAACCTAATGATCTAAAAACGCTCTTGAAATATGTAGAAAACTTGAACATTGTTATAGCTTAAATGTGTCTCATTAAAATAATAAAAGTCTGAGAACTGCTTTTCTAGATCTTACCATTCTTCATCTATAGAATGATAAAAATACACCTTACACTTTACGTAACTCAGTGAGATATTTTTTTTCAATTTATTCCAGTTCATCTAACACAGTGTTGTAATAGTTTCAGGTGTACAATATAGTGATACAATAATTCATCACCCAGTGCTCATTATGAAAAGTGGACTCCTTAACCCCCCACACCTATTTCACCCATCCTCCCACCCACATCTCCTCTGGTAACCATGACTTTTTTCTCTACAGTTAAGAGGCTGTTTCTTGGTTTGTCTCTCTCTTTTTTTTTTCCCATTGCTCATTTTTTTTTGTCCCTTAAATTCCACCTATGAGGGAAATCATATGGTGTTTGTCTTTCTTGGACTAACTTATTTTGCTTAGCATTATACTCTCTAGCTCCATCTATGTGATCACAAATGGCAAGATTTCATTCTTTTTTTATGGCTGAATATTCCACTGTGTGTGTATATGTATACATACACACATATGTACACACACATACATGCTACATCTTCTTTACCCATTCACCCATCAATGGACACCCGGCTGCTTCCATGATTTGGCTATTATAAATAATGTTGCAATAAACATAGGGGTGCATGTGTCCTTTTTAACTACTGCTTTTGTATTCTTTGGGTAATACACAGTAGTGTGATTACTGGATCATAAGATAGTTCTATTTTTAACTTTTTGAGGAACCCCCATACTGTTTTCCAGAGTGGCTGCACCAGTTTGCCTTCTCACCAAATGTGCACAAGGATTTGTGTCCTTTTTATCCTTTTTCTCCACATCCTTGCCAACACTTGTTGTTTCTTTTTATTTTAGCCATTCTGAGAGGTGTGAGGTGATATCTCATTGTTGTAGTTTTTATTTGTATTTCCCTGATGATGAGTGTTGTTGAGCCTCTTTTCATGTATCTTTATCTGTTGGACATCTGTATTTCTTCTTTGAAGAAGTATATCTTCATCTCTTCATCTCTTCTGACCTTTTTTTTTTTAATTGAATTATTCATTTTGGGGGTGTTGAGTTGTATCAATTCTTCATATTTTGGATATTAATCTTCTATTAGATATATCATTTGTAATATCTTCTCCCATTCTATAGGCTGCCTTTCAGTTTTATTGTTTCTTCTGCTCTGCAGATGCTTTTTATCTTGATGAAGTCCCACCAGTTTATTTTTGCTTTTGTTTCCTTGCATCAGGAGACATATCTAAAAAATTGTTGCTCTGGCTGCTGTCAAAGAAGTTACTGCCTGTGCTCTCTTCTAGGATTTTTATGATTTCAGGTCTTACATTTATGTCTTTAATCTATTTTGAGTTTATTTTTGTGTTTGGTGTAACAAAGTTACAAACCATATTTCCCAGAACCATTTGCTGAAAAGACTTTTTCCCACTGGATATTCTTTGCTACTTTGTCAAAGACTAATTGACCATATAATAACCGGTTTATTTATGGGCTTTCCACCTATTCTACTGATCTCTAGGTCTATTTTTGTGCCAGGGCCATACTGTTTTGATTACTACAGCTTTATGATCTCTTGAAGTCTGGAATTGTGGAAACTCTACCTTTGTTTTTCTTTTATTTTTTTTTTTTAAGTTTTGTTTACTCGTTTGACAGAGAGAGACACAGCAAAGAGAGGGAACACAAGCAGGGGGAGTGGAAGAGGGAGAAGCAGGCTTCCTGTTGAGCAGGGAGCCCAATGTGGGGCTCGATCTCAGGACCCTGGGATCATGACCTGAGCCGAAGGCAGATGCTTAACCGACTGAGCCACCCAGGCACCCCTCTACCTTTGCTTTTCTTTTTCAAAACTGTTTTTGGCTACTGGGGTCTTTTACGGTTCCATATACATTCTAGGATTTTTTTGTTCTGTTTCTGTGAAAAATGCTGTTGTGATTTGGATAGGGAACCTATTAAATCCATAGATTGCTTTGGATAGTATAGTCATTTTAACAATATTTGTTCTTCCAATCTATAGGCATGGGATATCTCTCCATTTCTTTGTGTCATTTTAAATTTCTTTCAGCAGTGTTTTATAGTTTTCCAAGTATAAGTCTTTCATCACATTAGTTAGGTTTATTCCTAAGTATCTTATTATTTTTTGGTGTAATTATAAATGGGATTATTTTCTTAATATCTCTTTCTGCTGCTTCGTTATTAGTGTACATTCTTTATTACTCTTTTGTATAGAAATGTAACATTTTTCTGTACATTGATTTTGCAACTTTACTGAATGTATTTATCAGTTCTAGTTTCTTTGGTGGAGTCTTTAGTTTTCTGTATTTAGTATCAAATTATCTGCAAATAGTGGAAATTTTACCTCTTCCTTACCAGTCTGGTTGTTGTCTGATTGCTGTGGCTAGGACTTCCAGTACTATGTTGAATAAAAGTGTTGCGAATGGACATCTTTGCCTTGTTCCTGATCTTGGGGGTAAAGCTCTCAGGTTTTCCTCACTGAATATGATGTGTACTATGGGTTTTTCATAGACAGCCTTTATTATGCTGAAGTTTGTTTCCTCTAAACCTACTTTGTTGAGGATTTTTTTTTCATGAATTGATGTTATAGTTTGTCAACTGCTTTTTCTGTATCTACTGAAATGATCATTTGGTTTTTGTCCTTTCTCTCACTGATGTGATATATCACATTAATCGATTTGTGAATATTGAACCATCCTTGCATACCAGGAATAAATCCCATTTGACCATGTGGTTTGTTTGTTTGTTTGTTTGTTTTGATGTACTGCTCGATTAGGTTTGCTGGTGCTTTGTTGTGGATTTTTACAACTATGTTCATCTAGAGATATTGGTCTGTAGTTCTCTTTTTTTTCTTAGCTTTATTTGGTTTTGGTATTAGGATGATACTGGCCTCACAGAATGAATCTGGGAGTTTTCTTTCTGTTGTTTGGGAAAGTTTGAGAAAAACAGGTTTTAACTCTTCTTTAAATGTTTGATAGAATTTCCCTATGAATCTGATCATGGACTTTTATTGGGAGTTTTTGATTACTGAATCAACCTCCTTTCTGGTCTGTTCAAAATTTCGATTTCTTCCTGCTTCTATTTTGATAGGTTGTTATGCTCATAGGAATTTATCCAGTTTTTCCTAGGTTCTCTAATTTGTTGGCATATAGTTTTTCATAATTTTTTCTTACAATTGTATTTCTGTGATGTCATTTCTCCTCTTTCAATGATTTTGTTTATATGCATTTTTTTAATGAGTCTGGCTAGAGGTATAGCAATTTTGTTGATCTTTTCAAAGAACCAGCTCCTCATTCACTGATCTGTTCAGTTTTTGTTTTTGTTTGTTTTAGTTTCTGTATCATTTACTTCTGCTCTAATCTTTATTATTTCCTTTCTTCTGCTTGGTTAGGGTTTTGTGTGTTCTTTTTCTAGCCCCTTTAAGTGTAGGGTTAGGTTTTTTGAGATTTTTCTTGATATTTGAGGTAGGCCTGTATTGTTATAAACTTCCCTCCTAGAGCCAATTTGCTGCTCCAAAGGTTTTGGAGCATTGTGTTTTCATTTCTGTTTGTTTCCATGTGCTTTTTGATTTCTTTTTTGATTTCTTGGTTGACCCATTCATTGTTTAGTAGCAGGTTATTTAACTTCCATGTGTTTGTGCTTTTTCCTGATTTTTTCTATGGTTGATTTTTAGTTTCATAATGTTGTGGTCAGCAAAAATGCATGGTATGACTTCAGTCTTTCTGAATTTGTTGAGACTTGTTTTGTGGCCTAATATGTGATCTATTCTGAAGAACGTTCCATGTGTACTTGAAAAGAATGTGTGTTCTGCTGTTTTAGGATGAAATGTTCTGAATATATCTGTTAAATCCATCTGGTCCAGTGTATTATTCAAAACCACTGTTTCCTTGTTGATTTTCTGTTTGGATAGTCTGTACGTTGATGACAGTGGGGTGTGAGAGTCCCCTAATATTATTGTATTACTATTGATTAGTTTATGTTTGCTATTGGCTGTTTTATGTATTGGAGTTCTCCCATATTGGGTGCATAAATAATTACAATTGTTATATCTTCTTGTTGGATTTGTTATTATATCATGTCTTTGTCTCTTTTTATGACTGTTTTAAAGTCCAGTTTGTCTAAGTATTGCTACTCTGGCTTTCTTTTGGCAACTTTTTGCATGATAAATATTTCTCTATCACCTCATTTCAATCTGCATGTGTCTTTAGGTCTGAAATGAGTCTCTCATTAGAAGCATATAGATTGGTCTTGTTTTGTTTTTTTTTTTTAAAGATTTTATTTATTTATTTTGTCAGAGACAGAGGGAGAGAGAGCGAGTGAGCACAGGCAGACAGAGTGGCAGGCAGAGGCAGAGGGAGAAGCAGGCTCCCTGCCGAGCAAGGAGCCCGATGTGGGACTCGATCCCAGGACGCTGGGATCATGACCTGAGCCGAAGGCAGCCGCTTAACCAACTGAGCCACCCAGGCGTCCCGGTCTTGTTTTTTCTATCCACGCTGTAGCTCTATGTCTCTTGACTGGGGTATTTAACCCATTTACATTCAAAGTAATCATTGATGGATATGTATTTATTGCCATTTTGTTGCTTGTTTTGTGGTTGTTTTTGTAGTTTTTCACTCACCCTTTCTTCTCTTTCTTTCTTCCATGGTTTGCTGGTTCTCTTTAGTGACATTCCTTATTTTTTGTTTTTTTACATATCTATTACAGTTTTTTGATTTGTGGTTACCAAACAGCTTATATATAACATCTCCTGCATATAGCAATCTATATTAAGCTGATGGTTGCTTAACTTTGAACCCATTCTTTAGTGTTCTCCCCTCACCTTTCAGATATTTGGTATTATATTTTATATTCTTTTATAATGTGCTTCTCTCGACTGATTTTTACAGGTGTACTTTTCTTTTTTGTTTTGTTCTTCCTATTTTCCTTACTCTTACGGGGTTTTCTTTCAACTCCCAGAGGTTCCCTTAACATTTCTCCTAGGGATGGTTTAGTGGTCATGAATTCTTTTAATTTTGGTTTAGTACCTGGTACACACTGTGTCTACGTGAAGTGGCTGAGCAGGGCCTGCGCAGTGTTGACAAAATGTGTTCTGAACCCAGGGCTGAGGTCAGCTGACTTGAAATGGGCAAGTCCTTAGAACACCTGGGTGGGATGTACCTCTGGGGAGATTAAGTAGGTGTCTGTGCACGGGTTCCTCCTGCAGGGGGCACTGTGTTTCTGCCAGGGGCCTGGGAGGAAAAGCTTCTTTGTTCCTAGAGAAGTCCCCATATGCTCCAAAATCAGCATAAGCAGATCTTTCTCCTGTTTGCCCCAAGCACTGTGTTAACTGTAGCTTCTGTGTTGCCTCTCTACAGGTTGCTGTCTCTTTAAGAGCAGGGACCCAGCTATCACTGACTCCCCTCTAGCCCACTGATGAGCCAGCTGACTTTTAAAGCTCCAGGCTCCAAGTCCCACTGGTTATACACACTCAGGGAATTCAGCCCCTCAGGTTTTGGGGAGCCCCGTATTGGGCTCTCTGCTCAGCAAGAAGCCTGCTTCCCCCTCCCTCTCTCTGTCTGCCTCTCTGCCTACTTGTGATCTCTGTCTGTCAAATAAATAAATAAAATCTTTAAAATATATATATATATATATATATGTATATATATATATATATGACAACTAAATGCATGAATCCTGAAAAGAGGGATCAACATACATTTTGTGTACATACCATAAAAATTAACACTACAGTAATTCTGTTTCTCTTTTTGCCTCAACCAAATAAAACAAAGTGCTATTAATAAAAATATTACATTATAACATCCATGGCAATTAAACTTGAAGTAAAGAATAACAACTCTGTTATTCTTATGATTAATAACAATGTTCAAGTCTAGGTCCATCTCTGCTCACCCAATTAGTGAGTCTTAGACTGCTTCACGTTCACCATAATTGAAGGATGACTACACAGAAAGTGCACACCCTTAGGAACCGAAACAGCTAAATGACACTAATGATAAACTAAGGACTTAATTTTGATATATATACTAAATACAGAATTTAAGTATAATTCCCAATGGGTATGACTGTTGTAGAGAAGAATGATATGTCGAGTCTACCACAGTAATTAATTATTTAAGGAAATCTTCATTTTTATAGATCTAGTGGAATGAGTCAATAATCTGGTTAAATATGGAGGTTCGCTGTTTTGGGCCTGCATAATCCATGGGGTTATGGAAGACTGTGAGAGACCACTTGACATGAGATAGTGAATTTTAACTGTATTTTCTAGGGTAGATCATTATTACTAGTTACAGTACAAGAAACCTGTCATATTGACTACTTTTTCACTGTCACTCAAACACTTAGCTTTTGGAAAGTAGCTTGGTTTTCACTTCGGGTGTGAGTATGCATAAATTCCTTTCTCTATGGTCAGACCAGGTAAAATTTATAAGTCAGAGAGGACTGGTTTTGAAGTTTGAGACTTCTGACACATAAATCTTACAGATGTTATATTTTAATACAACACATTCAATAGATTCATCATCACCAAATCATACCACACATACACATAGCTAGTTTATTGCATGTACTTTAGTTTAAATAGTAAATATTTCCTGGCATGTTTCATCATTTTAAAATCTGGTGATACATGCACTAGGATGTGAACACATTACACATCACAGATTTTCATTTTTTAAAATACTTTATTTATTTATTGAGAAAGATAGAGACAGACTGAGAGAGAGCAGGAACCATGAGGCGGATGAGCAGTGGGAGAGGAAGAACCTGGCTGCCCATTGAACAGGGAACCTAACCAACCTGGTCTGACATCAGGACCAAAGCCAAAGGCAGACAGTTAACCAACTAAGCCACCCAGGCATCCCCAGATTTTCATTTTAAAACCCTTTACAAGATGATTCTACCTGTAATAGCTTTTTAAAATCTGTTTTGCAATTACACACACTTTAAATAAAGACCTATGTGCATAAAAGTAAGTTTTCAAAACTTTCAGAAACAAGATAATATATCCCATTATGTCCTTAGAGTACACATAATTCTTAGATGAGATACACATATCATGAAGCATAGAAAATTTCTCAACTAAATTTTAGATCAGCTAAAGTTTAAGCATTAAAATAAAGGATTATTAAATGGACTATATAAAGAATTCCTACAAATTTAAAATGAAATAATTGACAGTAAAGTTGAAAATAAATGGACAAAGAGTATAAGAAGGCAATTTAAGAAAGGGAAACCAAATGGCCACTAAACTTCAGAGAAAACATTGACTCCCATTATAATCCGGAACTGAAAGTAAAAATCACAAGAGGATGGAGTTTAACTATCATTCTGTAAGACAAAAGCAAAATAAAACAAAAAAGCCATCTAATTTCCAAGTACTAGAAAGGATGTCGCACAATGGGAAGTCTTAAAGAATGCTAGTGAGTGTGTTAATTACTAAACCCAATTTAAGGATAATTTCAATAGATAAGTATTTTTAAATGTGCATACCATGTACACAAAATTCTACTCCTAGATATCCTAGAAAAATGCTTGTACAGGTGTAGAAAGATATGCATAAGAACATTAATAACCGTTTCATTTGCAGTTAGAAATATACTAAATCAGCAAGGAAATGGCTAACGACAGCAATACATACAATGGAACTATCCAACAGTCAAAATGCATAAAATTATCTACATCTCTAAATATGGATACATTATTAGAATATTATATTGAAATATAAAGCGAGATTAAAGGAAGATAGGAAAATTATGTCCATTTTTTAAATTTTATTAAAATAGTATTCTAGAAATGCATTCTGATGGAATGGGACAGAGACAGAACATATAACATGTACAGGAGACTTCAACTTAATATGTATTATTTTATTCCTTAAGACAGGTGGTAGGTAAACAGTACTCTTTAAATGTCTCTATCATTTTATACACACAAGAAATTTCAGAATACACTTAGATACTTCTGTACTTTTTGCATGTATTTGACGACAATTGCAATGTTGAAAAAATAGACTATAATGAGTCTAGGGTTTGTGGCTTCTAAAACAATCCATTTTGTCTAGGAATTGATTTTATCTTTAATATAATTATACAGAAACACAGGACCTTTTGAATACTAAGCTATTGCATGGTAAAAAGGCAAAATGAATACTCCATTTTCTTGAAGTTTATGAATGCATCAAAGACTAAAATTAGCTTGGACTTTGAATGTCATTTAATTGGATATAAACATTAGATTATTAATCAATAGTCCTTTTAAGCTGACTCCTTTAAAACAGCAATTCAACATGAAAACATTATTTTTTGAACTTGCTAGAACTGTTCCCTTAGCATTTTTAACTAAACATGGAACAAATGAATTAAATCAAGATGCAGCTTCTCAAGAACAGTAGGTCCACTGAGTGGTAAAAATGGTGATGCCAACAGCCACCCATTTAAATCAGAGTTTGTTTGTTTTTTTAAAGGAACATTGTATAATATAATAATCATCTAAAATATGAAGCACATAATCACTATGGAACATTTATTTATGGATTTTTAATGTACCTATCTTGCTTTTTGCATGGGGCTGTGAACCAAAATTAATAACACTAATTATACCCAGCCACCTGCAATGAGTAGCATTAAAAAAAATTATACCTACAATTTCTTTAAAAATATATTGATTGGAGGCTGGGGAATGACAATCTACTATAGTTAAGGAAAATATTATTTTCCTCTTATATTAAAGCTTTATATAAAAGTAATAAATTATACCTGGGGCTTTAGAATATTGCCATTTTTAAAGGCAGTATTTCTCTTTGACCTCACATTTTCTATGTGAGCACAGCCATTTAAACTATGGTCTATGATTTAAAAAAGGAAAGTGTTCTGAATGGCCTGATCATATAATTCAATGTGATTATCAAGTACTGCAGTTATAAATTTAGTAAGTAAATTCCATAAAAATTTGATCTCAGTATTTGGAATTGTAATCTATCTGTACTCACTATTTCAAGGAGAGAGCAGAAAGACTGAATTCAAAACAATATTATGACTACTGAATCTCGAGCTGTGTTTCACAAAAGCCATTGAATCCATATAATCTATTTGCTTCCGTAATTCTTTAATGAGAATAACATCAAAAAAGAAAAAAATCTTAATTCAGTTCTTAGGAAAATGCAGTTAGATAATTCTATCATCTGGAAACCAATATGTATCATAATGAATCCTGAAGTGAATAGAACTGACTTTGCATTCAAAAACTCCATTCAAAAACATTGTTACTGAGTGTTTATTATGCTCCAGGAACTTAGCCAAGACAGAGGGACACAATTTTGAAAAGATATGGAAACAGTTCTAAAGCATTTACAATCTAAATGGGTTTGAAGTGTAGAATGTGAATTTTCCATTTGGTTGCAATTTAAATTAGTATAGTTGAAGAGTAAATAGCGTGTTGTTGTTGTTTTTCTGAGAATTAAAGGTGATTGGAACTCAGAACATAAACATTTTAGTAGAAACTGAGAGAAGCTATATATTTAGTTAACTTCACCTATGAGGAAATAGAGAAAGTATTTGGAATATAGGTGGGATGATCCCAACTTTGGGAGGCAAGGCACATGGGATCTACCCTAGTCTCTGCCACTGACATTCTGTTTCGTCACGAACAATCACTTATATTCTGAGGGCTTCATTTTTGTTTAACTGTCTATACATATACTGAATAAGATAAATGAGATAAACTGTTGTCTTATAATTATGAGAAAACTTAATCCCCAGTGTAAAATTAAACAACTTGATATAGCTAATAAGTATGTTTTTTCCAGTATCATTACTTTGTGGTAAGATTAAAAATTATAGAAAGAATAAAACTGAAATATTTGAAAAATAACTTATTAAAGAACTATATACTCCTTTTGCTTAGGCTGTTTAAACATCAGAAGTCTATATCATTTTTTGCAGCAGCATCCCCTCCTGGAAAAAAAAACCACACAAAACAAAACAAACAAACAAAAAAAACTTAAAGCTTTCTCTAAATTAAAGTTTGTGTTTGTTTGTTTGTTTTTACACCACTTACTAATTTCTATAGGCATGAAGCTATTCTTCTTAATTTCTCTTTGGAGGAGGAAAATGAAGGATGAAAGAGGCAGTATTATGAGCAAATTCCTTAGATAACATGCTTGTCAAATGAGCAGATGTGGGTACAGAGAGAATGAATAATCAAAATGATTTTAGTATTTTCTTATTCTATTTCATGGAAATCCGACACAAGGCTCTAATAATTTTTGTTGTAGAAAGACCCAGTAATTTGTATATTTACAAGCTCTCTACTTTGGCTTATATTTCAGCCAACTGAAAGCCATGGCCTCTGGAAGCTTCTTTGCCTAAACAGGCAGAGACAGACATACACAGTGAGCTTTTTATAATCGCAAGTAATATATGCTACACTTAACAATTTGCACTGTTTTTTACATTTGTCTTAATAAAGTGATCAACACAAGTGACTCCTCCATGGTCTCACAGGTGTTCTCATGTCCCCAAGCATGGACTGTTAAGTATTCCAAGCTCTTCACAACTGTATACAGTCTAAGAGCTGATCTTTAAAAAACCCTCCCTTGGATCGATAAACAGAATTGGAAGAAAGAAAGCCTAACCCCTCCATTTCTCATAGACACGTGTGCATGAGCTCTATAATAGCATAATAAGGTAAAGAAAAGCAAAACCAGAGTTAGCATACAGGGAAAGAAGGCTATAGCACAAAATTTCTAACTTTCTATTTTAATCAAGTTTTGGTTATGTCAGCAACTCCTACAAATTTCTCATGTTTGAAAATACATATATTTATTTTAGGTTCCAGTTGGCTATAATTGCGGGTTTTGTCCATTCTAACCATAAAAGACAAATAGAATAGAATAGTGTTTCCATATGGCACATAATATTGATATCATGCTAATGCTAATCTATCTTTAGGTTAAATAAGAATAGGGACACCTGGGTGGCTCAGTCAGTTAAGTGTCTGACTTTGGCTCAGGTCATGAACTCCTGGAAAGAAGCTCCAAGTCAGGAGCTTAACACTCTCCCTTTGGCAGCCCCCCCAACTCAGGCAAGTGCACATTCTTTCTCTCCCTAAAATAAATAGAATTTTAAAAACTCATTAAATAAGAGTACTAAAAATAATTTGTTTCTTTAATTACAAAGTATCATTTAAAGAGAATTTCTAAAACATACCCATACAGGGAGCAATTAATTATATCGTAGCAATTTGTTATCACCTCTGGATTATATTCTCTATGCTATTTTGTAGTCTTATTATCCAGCTTAACTATCAGATCCTATTTTGTTTACTTAACATTATATTGTATTTGATAACTGATGAGTAATGTCCAAATTTCATATAGATATTTGTTGTGTACCTACCACAAGTCAAGTGCTTTATATATTTTATCTTTATGTCCTGCAACCCTAGGGCACCTAAATGATAAAGTAAATGATGTCTCTGCTAGTAGTTCAGCTGTAAGAGGAAACTTTTGCAATTGGTCTTCACTGTAGCTGCAAAACAGAGACACTATGCCACTCTAAATTATACTGTGTATCACAGATAATCTAAGCTCAAACTCAACATACAAGCTGATAACACAAGCTGATTCAGAACATAAAGGTATTGGGGAAATATATTTAAAAGTAACTCCAAAGAAACACATTTAATATAATGGCAATACTATGGACTGTTTCAAAAACTCCACTTTTTTTTTTTTTTTAATCAAATCCTTGGCAAGAAAACTCTAAGACTCATTCCAGTCCTCAGCCGTATAAATATTCTACATTAACAACCCTTACTTTTTAGGAAACCCAGTGTTTTCTGTATGTGTAGTTTCTCTTGCACCAGCAAGTAACTCAAATTTGCCAAGCATATTCCTCAAGGTCTTTAGGCTGATGGGCATTGACAATAATTAGTATACATATAGTAAAAGGATAGCAAAGTTGAAAGAAGACACTATATAAAAGCCCATTATATCTGATCTTTAAGAAACAAAGATTATGTAGCTCTTTCTTGCAGTGAATAGATGACCCAACAAATGGAAAGGGAAGATAAATGACTTGATCAAACTTCAGTTTTTGATGACCATCCAAACTGGAGAAACATTTTCTCCTATTCTTTTAATTTCTATTTATAAAATGCTATGATCACAATAAACAAAGAAGAAATAGCATCAACTTGTAACCAAAGGAACTACAACTTAATGATAGTAAAAATGAATTTAAGTTGGTATAGAAATCTTTCAACTTCCGATTATGTTTATTTCTTATTTACAAACCAGAGTCCTACACATTATACCTATGTAACAGCCTTATCAGAAGTTAGGCCAGTTTTTGTATAGTCTTTGAATTGCCTTTGGACTCAAGCTATTACTACAAGTCCCTGGTTATCCCACCTACTGGTCTACCCTCTAGATTTTGAACTTGGGTCACCACAATCACATGAGCCAACTCCTTAAATTCCTTCCTTCCTTTCTTCCTTCCATTCCCTTTCCCTCTCACCCACCCTCCCCCCTTCCTTCCTTTTTCCTCTTTCACTCTTTCTCATATGAATTGTACATGTACACACAAATTGTGGGTGTTTGTTTTTTTTCAGAACTTTGAATTATACAGGGGAAACAAATGATTAGTTCTAGAGTCACATGAAACAGGTAAATGCATCCCTATATAACATAATTTTAAATAGTGATAAGTTAAAAAAATAGTGATAGATAAGACATGATAAGAACATAGATATAAGGGAATGATAAGTGCAATATGTCATGGTAGGGATGCTAGTTTAGGTAGGATAATTAGAGTAAGTCAATTTTAAAAGTGATATTTTAATAAGGACCTGAAACAAGAACTAGAATTACATGGGGAGTTTAGAAGGATCATTCTGGCATAGGGAACTATATACGAAGTACAAAGGCCCTGAGTTATGTGTACTTGAGGAACAGCAAGAAAGCCACTGTGATTTGACAAAATTATGTTGTTTGAAGATGGGAGGGAATAAATTTGGAGAGGAAGGCAGTATAGGAAGTTATTAAACGATGCATTCCACCAAATAAATAGGGTGGTCTATGGCAACAGTGCATGAGGAAAGTTGACTCAGAAGTGTGCTCTAGTTCCACAGTGCTAGAAAAAAGGCTGGAATCTCTAAAATTTACGCCATTCTGAAAGACCATTCAGAACAAGGATTCTTCAAAAGTGTAGCGGACTGCCAGAAGTCAGGAGTCAAAGTTGAGGGTTCATTTGAAAATGATCAAATAAGGGAAGCAATGCATAATAAAAGCTGTGGACTCTCCACTGATTGCATTCAAGAGTAAAAGGACCAACCCTAAGAATGCATGGAAGAAGTCCTACTGGAAAGGAAAAATAAAGGCTATTTCTGTTTGTAGCTCACAAATCCTAGGTCTTTTAATAAACCCACTGCATATATTTCTCTGATAATCTGAACTTAAACTTAGCTGAAAGGGGGAAACACACGTGAAAACAAAATGCCAGGCAAGGTGGGCAGAAATCATGCCTTATTAACGTAGAGTAAGGACCCATGGCTAATATATCTGCACAATGCTTAAAGTTATTTATATCTTTAAATAGACTTAAATAATATTTAAAGTTTTTAAAATTTATTTAGTCCTGATATATTTCACAGCTCAATCTTAAAATACTTCATTAGTACTACGATGTTTGATGATGACTTACAAAAATACTAGTAGTTAGTAAAAAGCCTAATGACATGAAAAGTTGCTTGTTTTTAATGACATGGTAGATTGAAAAGGGAAACTCAGAATCAAAACTGTGTATGCAGGTAAAAATATCAAAAACTAATTACATTGTTCATTAATTATATATTGCATATATGCACATATAAATGTATAGATATTATGCATATTATGCAACCATATAGAGAGAACATGAATATATATGGATACATATATATATACACTCTTGCCCCATGGGTAATTATTATTCCAATGAATTAAATTGAAAAAGCACGTTTTTTTTTCACAATGTAAAGTAAAATCCTTACTTGGTCATGCTTGGATGGATTAGCCTTGACAGTAGGAAGTACATTATATAACGTAAAAATTTATCATTGTTACACAGAAGTTACAGGTTAAAGGATACCACAATCAAAACTAGATTTGTGTCATTTCTGAAATCAATATATCACTGACACAAAATCACAGCCCATAGCATTACCTTGGGGTCATGGTGGCTCACAATGATATACTTGAAAATCTCATTTTAGGAACAGGGATGATTGCTTGAGTCTGCCATGCCACTAAGCCAAACTGTAACTTGTATTTTAACCAAATTTAAAATTTAACCATCATTCTCATACATTCATTTTTATTTAATTTAGAGAATTGGAATATTAAAATATTGATTTTGGACTACAACCAATATATTTGGACAACAGGAAACTGGGGATAACAGTAACATTGAGGTAAATATTACATTTTCTTCCTTTTACTGAGAAAAGCATACATTGTATATGTTGCTTCATGAGATCTGGGCAGGGATTGGAAGGAAAAAAAGGCAAAGCAAAAAGTAAGTAGCATAGTCTACACCTGCTACAAACTACATACAAACTTGTTTATTATATGGCCCCATTACCTCTTCATAATTACCCCGAGAATTCATTCTCTCTTGATGGGCTTAGCAAGTTCATGGACAATCAGCAAGTAAGCAGAAAAGGTAGACTATTTACCCAGGTTCTGGCAAGTTAAAAATAAATAGTAAGCCAACAAATCTACCACAAATAAATAAATGTAATAATGAAAAAGCTTTTGGTATTCTACTACTTTACATTATTATATCCTTTGATGCTGTTTATTGTAAAATATTTCAACAAAATCAGTATGTAGCATCTACTTAAGAAATATTAGTAATGCAGGAATAAATTATCCATGTCCATTTCACAAAGAACTCACAGCCTCTGCCCATCTGTGTTTGTGCTTACGCATGTGGAATCATGAAGGGGCGGTGGTAGGTAATCACAGTGCAATATGTTATCCTTATGATAATTACTTACACAGAGCTTTGTGGGCATTTAAGGACATATTTCTTTTTTTTTTTAAGATTTTATTTATTTATTTGACTCAGAGAGAGAGATCATAAGTAGGCAGAGAGGCAGGCAGAGAGAAAGGGGGAAGCAGGCTCCCTGCTGAACAGAGAGCCCGATGCAGGGATCTATCCCAGGACCCTGAGACCATGACCTAAGCCGAAGGCAGAGGCTTAAGCCACTGAGCCACCCAGGTGCCTCTAAAGGACATATTTCTAACTACCCTCTAGAATCAGAAGAAGTATATTCTAAATTTAGTTAGAGGAACTGGATTTTTCTAGGAAATAAAAAGGGTGATATGGGGGTCAGGAGATATTTTAGAGCTGTGGGGAGAACAAAAGGTATTTAAAATCAAGATAGTAATTTGTAACTGGTATGTTAAATTTGGCATATATGTTACAAATTCACCTTGGTGTCCAGTTCATAACTTTATGCAGGAATAGGTCATTTTTTTGGTACCAGCAGTTTCATCCCAAACATACTAAATTAATAAACAAAAAGTAGTGATATTTTGACATTATATATTCAGGCAAAGGCACAACCACCAAGTAAGATACCAGTTACTAGTTAGAAATGTCACATGGAATACATTTGAATTATGCACCACCCTGTTCACATAGCCCCAAACACGACTTTAGCATGCATAGGTATGCCAGATGGAAAGACTGCACCATTGGCTTCTCCTACCACACCTGTCTTTTGTGTACATGCATGACTTTCACGTTTCCAAGTATTCTAGTGTTTAGCTTTTGTGTTGTCCTAAAGGTGTCTGGTGTGATAACTTCATGTTTAGGTGTAGTTTAAGTGCTAGATAGCCATGAGTTACCCCACTGTCTGGAAAGGGGAAAAAAATGATGAATAAATAGTACAGAGAGAGAAAAAAATCTTCTAAGGAAATATTCTCTTCCCCTTTTTCCACCAACTACTACCTATAAAGTCCTTCTTTAGTTATTAACATAATAATCTTCCTTCTTTAGTTATTAACATAAACTTGCAATGCATTACATTTAATGTATCATCAATATTAATTTGTCTGTTACTTATATAAACGTTTTTTCTTTCTTGCTTAATAGATATTCTTCTACAGAGATTGTTTTGATCTTTTGACTAGGACAGACATCCAATTTTTCACATTGGAATTACTGACATACTCTTTTATGGAACTGTTTCTCATTTAGTGCCTGGACTTATGAGGTGAGTTGTTACTATTATTAAAGAATATACATGTATACTAGTTAGGCATGACTTCATTTCAATTACTTGAATCACTGAATTAAATTTCTAGTGTCTATGAATGAATACCTTTCATTGGCTTATTGATTGTGTGTGCAAAATATCTGTTTATGTTTTTACCCTTTTTACTGGTGGTAGAGACTCAGGGAAGAATGATTTAGCAGAAATTCTTGGGTATAAGGAAATCATTAATTCTTTTTATCTTTTAGGAAATCATTAATTCTTGTATGAATCAAAAAATCTTTTCTCAACTGGTTATTTTCTCCTTAAATTTATTGATGTTTATTTTGCCATAAAGATATTAAATATTTTCCTTTATGAGTCTAATTACATGTTTGGAAAGATTTTCACAATTCCAAAATTTTAAAAACATGTATACATGTTTTCATTCAGTTTGGTGGTATGACTGATTCATGTAACTTTGGTCTTCCAATCTTTCAGCTTTGTTACCATCTCCATAGTCCCATTAATCAACTCACACAGTCAAAGTCCCTGAAAGACTTCACAAACTGAAGGCCCTTCACCTGGGGACGGGCTCATCATGGCAAGCAAGAAAGAAAATTTACATTTGCTAGCAGCAGATATATTCATGAAAGAAAGTCAGGAAATGGCTGAGAGGCTGAGACAGAAGAGTCTATTCTTCTTTTATCTTTGGGTCATTCTTGTCCACCCCTGCATTATTCCTCCTTTACTGGGGAGTCAGAGTAGCCAAGACATCAGAGGTGTTAGCATAGAGAAGTCCAAGTCCAAGGAGAAGGGCTCCGTATTCTTCCCCAACAAATTAACATACAGTGAAAGTGAATAAAAACTACAAGTGGATTGAGTTACACAGTGTTTGGCATCACTCAAGTGTAATGTGTATCTAAGTGAAATTATTTGTCACCTTTAAATTTCTTTAATTTTTATTCTTACTCAAGAAATAGGCTTTTTTTTAACAACATGTAAAACCAATCTCTACTCCTAAATCGCTTTCACAGATTGAAAATTTTTAAAAATTCTCTAGAGAGCATTCATTTTAACAGACTTTGCTGAACTGAAATAATTTGGTTACAATGTCATTTTTCCCAAAGGGATCAAAAGTTCAAAAACTAAAGTACTTAAGAGTACAATCCTAAATCTGTTCTTATCATCGATTTTCTTACTTAACCGTGTCTTTCAACTACTGAAGGTCACTAAACTACATTTTATGTTTAGAACAAAACATTTTAAAAAAAGTGTATCTTCAAAGCCAAAGACAGAAAGCTAGTCCAGAATGTCTTCTAATTAAAATAATAGAGTTCATTTATGATAGTTAAAAAAAACAACTATTATGCATTTTGGAGGTCTGTCTTATGGTTATAGTTTCCAATGACTTGTGTATACTTCAATCCTAGAGGAACTAAATTACTTTCTACCCTGGGATCTAAATGATTCTACTTTTTTTTAGCAGCAGCACTTTGATGTTTATCAAAGTCTTCTAGTTGAGAAACAATGAACAAAAACTGCAGAAATGGCTGTCTCCAAATTATTTATATTTAAATATGTTTCAGATATATGGAAGATGATATTTTCACTATAAACACATACATTTCACAAGGAATAAAAAGTTCTATGGAATAAAAAGTTCTAGGATTTCCATGGGTTTGCTTGTTTTTTATCTACTCTTAATTGGGCTGTTTATGTGGAAACTATGGATTGGATTTGGTGGAGCAGCATATATATGATCTATGATATAGATCATGTGTTACAGGACACACTCTAAGTCTCCTATGTTTGACAACAGATTAACTGGAGATTCAGGTCATATGTACTTCATTTCATAAACTAACAAAATAAACTTACTTGTTTATTTTGAGTTGCCCATTTGATCAGAGAACTTCATTAAAACATTAAAAAATCATTGTCAAAACTTCAGATGATAATTAACCCTATCACTGAAGACAGGTAAAAGTGGGGTTTTTTTTTTCATATCTTTATCAATCCAGTGTCTCGCCCAGAAAGTGGATCCTGATATATCATACACAATCAATACTTTTTAAATTATTGTATTTATCTCATCAAAATTGGTCTTCTCTATAAAGTAAAACATGCTACACAATAATTTATAAATTTTCTCATAAAAGATCAGAAAAGAAAAAATATAAGCTGGTTTTTGGCTTTTAAAACATATGATCCATGGACAAACATGTATTTGTAACTTTAACAAAAAGGTTTTTCCATAAAATTTTATTAAAAATATTTGCTCTCATAGCTTGTAAACAGCAATTTTAGTGGTAATATAAACAGCTCACTGTCAGCTTAAACACAATCACTACTGACACAAGAAGACTTCTTTGGGCAAAGCAAACACTATGTAACTTTATTCATTCCTATAAATCCCTTCTCTTCACTATAAATGTGACACACTGATGAAAAGAGTGAATGTTTGGATGAACTGTGCATGATCAAGGGTCAGTCAGCTGATTATTTCAAATACTCAAGTTGTTCCATTTTTAAATATATTTTGAATACTCTATAAATATAAAGTGTGCATTCCAATTTCGTATGATGTTATGCAAAGTGCAGCACTCAAAAAAGAAAAAAAAAGGATGCTTGATTTTTCTAAGCAAAGCTTTGCTGCTCACAACTGTGGCAAGAAGCTTGGTCATATTCAATCTCATTAATCATTCCAAAGATTAAATATTTTTGCATGGCCTGGAATTGATACACATCTTCTGGTTTAGGAACAAGAACTGAAACCGAAAAGTGCTTGGAGCACAGGGTAAGTATAATTTCTATGCTGAGGCTTTTGCACATGTATCCTTTCTTCCTCCTTCTGGTCTCTTTCTTTTCTTTGGCTCTGCAGTTACTAAACCGACATTCCTCAAATCTCCTCCCACCAACCACCCCTCTTCCTTTCTCATTTCTTCCCTTATACTGACCTATTTTCCTTTGCTTTAACTCCAACCTAGAACTGAAGAGCTGTTATTGTTAGCTGTAATTCTCAGCAGCAATGGGCAGCTAATGGAACCAAGTGACTGTGATTGTCCCCTAATAGACTCTGTAGTATTTAGTCCACAGTAATTGAACCTATTAATTTCCCCTGCTTCTTGGGCCATAATGCATTTGCAAGGAGCAAATGGTGAGCTGAGGGAGCTTCATGTTCTAGAACTTTTCTTGAATGTCAGGACCTGGATTGGGGAGAATGTTGAAAATGGCTTATTGGAAAAAAAATATGTTGAAAGAAATGTGTTTTTTTTTCTGAACTTTTAGATTTTCATCTATTCACTGAGAGTCCAAAACTCAAATGCTATTTGTTGATATCCTTCTATGGAATAAAAAGTTCTAGGATTTCCATGGGTTTGCTTGTTTTTTATCTACTCTTAATTGGGCTGTTTATGTGGAAACTATGGATTGGATTTGGTGGAGCAGCATGTATAGATCATGCGTTACAGGACACACTCTAAGTCTTCAGTATGAAACAAACATATCGAGTCAATCATGGAGTGTTCGTTTACATTAATTGAATAGGAAATTCTAGTTCTCTTGTATACAACCCTCCAGTAACATTCACTTATATTAAAAAAGTATTATATCCAGATCTTTTCATTTGTTAAGGATGAAAATGTTAGGCAGTTAGTCCCGCGTAAGTGAGGAGGGATAAAGCAGGTGCTGACCACGCCCCCAGGGTTCACAGTCACACCCTTAGAACTTTAGAGGTAACTAAGGGCTAACAGAACAGGAAAGGCTTAGCCACAGACCTGCCTCGAAAGCCACAAGGAGACTTCTAAGAGCTGAGCATGTGCACAAATGGTGCAACTTGTCCTTAACTACCCATAAGATCACACAGCAGCTCGTTAGAAACTCATAAATATGCAATACATAGATAAATATAATGGTAACAGAATCCATCATGGGTAGGTGCATGTGCAGAGGCCAAATGTTATATAACCAACAGCTGCCAATCAAAAACATCAGTCAAAGTCAAATTTACAGGTACACAAAGCAGGCTTAAAAGAATGAACCCAGGGATGCCTGGGTGGCTCAGTTGGTTAAGCGGCTGCCTTCGGCTCAGGTCATGATCCCAGCGTCCTGGGATCGAGTCCCACATCGGGCTCCTTGCTTGGCAGGGAGCCTGCGTCTCCCTCTGCCTCTGCCTGCCACTCTGTCTGCCTGTGCTCCTCTCTCTCTCTCTCTGACAAATTAAAAAAAAAAAGAAAAAAGATTTTAAAGAATGAACCCAGAGCTACTGGAGTCCATTGCCACGCTTGCTCAAGCAGTGGCCTGATTTCACACTTAAAAGTGTCCTATACTAGGGGGCACCTGGATGGCTCAATCGTTGAAACATCTGCCTTTGGCTCAGGTCATGATTTCAGGGTCCTAGGATCAAGGGACCCACACTGCGCTCTCAAAAATTATCCTACACTTATCTATTCAATAAACTCTATCTCCCCATCCTGGGCTCAGGTCTCCAACCCTTTGGTGTATCTGGGACAAGAACCTAGCAATCCAGTAAAAAAAAAGAATCAAATTGAGGTACTTTTAGATGCCATTTCCCATGCTTTAAAAAATAATGAGTAGCACTCAGCTATACATAATATAAGGCAAAAATTAAATCTGGGGGAAAAAATTATGTGAAAATGTATAGATTTTTCACTTAACAACAAATTTCCAAATTAAACCCACATTTTCAACCCTTTAAAGATTTGAAACACATTCATAAATATACATCTGCCGCTTTAAATGTTATTATCAGGAGTAAGGTTCATAAAATACCATGGAAAAGTTCATTTCTGTTTATAAATATACGAGAGACCCTATCCCAGTGAATTTTATCCTGAAGTGAAGACAAAGCTGTGAATAACGAGAGATTAATAGAAATGAGTCAGGGGTGCCTGGGTGGCTCTGTTGGTTAAGTCTCCAACTCTTGATTTCAACTCAGGTTATGAACTTGGGTTGTGAGATTCAGCCTGGCGTGGGCCTCCTGCTGGGCATGGATTCTGCTTAAGAATCTCCCTCTCCTTCCCTCTCCCCTTCTGACTATCTCCCCTCATGTCCCTCACTTAATTAAAAAAAAAAATTGAAATGTGTTCAACTCCATTCCCTCAGATCTTTGCTGAGTTCTATGACTCATTCTGGCTTTGTTTCCCATGTAGAAAACTGGGTTAGGCAGGCCTCATTAAAATCAGATGATTCACTGAAAATGGATTTTCTCAGGTAGAGGAATTAAAGATCATAATATTAATGAGTGCTCTATAGCTACAGAACTGCCAGTTCCATTCAATTTAACTCTGTAGCAGGTAAAGGCAGATGGCATCATTCCAGAAATTACCTGGGAAAGTAGAAAGTGCAATATGAAAGTGATATATGTTGTTGTTGCTATTGATAATAATGTTTATTTGATATTATAAATTTATACAAATATGCCCAATTTGCTAAAAATACAATACAAAAAAAAAAAAAAGGAAAATTTTCAGCCAGGGTGACTAGTCCTGGTCCAAATGAATCATTTTCAAACAATACATGTGCCTATAAAGTAATGTGAAGCAAATTACTTCTTCAGAACCTACAAGATGAGTCTCCAAGCCTCATCCAAATGAGCAAAGAATGTGTCCACACCAAAGTGACATCATCTTGTCCTTTTATAGTGTTTCTCCTCCCTGCTTTGTCCATTAGCACGGAGCAAGTCCTCTATTAATAAATCACTCCAAAGGCTTTTCAAATCACAAATATATATTTATATGCCATGTACTACAAGATTTTCTCCCATTTTTTCCATGTTGGGGGATAACTTTTTTCATATATGTGTGTGTGCATATATATATATATATGCACACACAAATATGTACTTTATTTTTATAGAATTATTTATTTATATAAAGATTTTAAATATTTTATTTATTAATTTAGGAGATAAAGAACACATGAGCAGAAGGAGGGGCAGAGGGAGAGGGAGAAGCAGATCCTGCTGAGCAGGGAGCCTGATACGGGATTCAATCCCAGGACCCTGGGATCATGAGCTGAAGTCAGCCTGAGTCAGCCTGAGCTGAAGGCAGACCTTAACCAACTGAGCCACCCAGGCACCCCTTTTTCTATATATTTTTAATAAGAATTAAATATCTCTATCACATCCCTCATATATTGTCACTGTATCTATTGGTATTTAATGTGCCTTTTTCCCCACAAATACATCTGGGTTTTTTGGTAAATATTTCTTTTACAAAGACCAATATACTTTTCTTTATCCATATTCCTATACAAATAGTGCTAAAATAGTAGCAGATTTATGGCTATGATTTACGACGCACCTGCTTCTCTCTATAGTCTGATGTTTTCCTTTATATTGCAAGCCTCCGTCCTGACTCTAAGACTTGATTTTATATTTTTTCATTATATTTTGCCACTTTCCAGTTCATATTTATAATCTTTCTCTTTTCCCTTGACTTTCTTACCTTCCTATATTTCCTACTTCAGACAAAGATTCCCCCCATCCAACCACTCTCTTCCCTTGCTCCCCAACCCACCCTAATTAAATTGGTCACCACCAAGCACTACTAATTTTTTACTTCCTAAGTATTTATCAAATTGTTACTAAAACTGTTCTTAAAATATTATCATGTCTTACACCTGGATAAAATCCCACCACCTACTAGTCCATCCTACCTCATTCTCATCTATTCTCCTTTCTAGACCCATTAAAACATAGCACCAGAACTCTACTGCATTTTCCTGCTGTACCAAAAAGCAGGTTTTCAGTCTCTGAGGAACTTGCAGGTAACAATCCGTAACTAAAATTTTTAAATATTACTTCAGTGTGTTCATTTTGGGGCACACTTCTGTGGTGGTAAGAAGTTTATATTCACAGTACTGTTAAAGTCATTTTTTAAAAAGATTTTATCTATTTATTGAGGGGGAGAGAGAGAGATGGAGAGAGCATGAGCAGGGGGAGGGGCGGAGGTAGCGGAAGAGAGAGAGAGAATCCCAAACAGACTCTGCACCGAGCTTGGAGCCCTATGATGGGTTCGATCCCACAACCCTGAAATCATAACCAGAACTGAAATTACAGGCCAGATGTTCAACTGACTGAGCCACCCAGGTGCCCCTATTAAAGGCATTCTTTAAAGTTTTTCTTTAAATGAGTTTGAATAAACTTTAATTTTATTTTTAATTTAAATTCAATTAGCCAACATGTAGTATATCATTAGTTTCAGATGCAGTGTTCAATAATTTATCAGTTGAATATACTTTTAACAGGATAGTATGCAGTTTATGAAATACTGGCATGTGAGAGATAAATTCCATGGTCCTTCATGAGGAAGAAGAGCTTTTGATTATTTGTTTATTGTTACCTGTGGAAAATTTTTAATTCTCAAGAGTTAAACAATGTTATTCACTAATTTTTATAATTTATTAAATTATATTATATTATATTATATATATTATATATATAATAATTAAATTATATTAAATTAATTAAATTTTATAATTTAAAATCTTATTTATTGAGTGTAAGATGACACTGACAAGGTGAAAACCTTTCAGACTCCCAGTGAGCCCACTGCTATTGAAATTTCATTCCAAGAAATCTATTATTTTCTCCTACTTCTGATGATGTCTGCCAAATATTTTTTCTGACATTTGGATTAAGAGAATTTCTGAGAAAATAGTTCTTAACAGATCATTACTTTTTTCCTCTTAATATCTGTTTCTTATGATCCCAGCATAAAGGTTGCTGATAATAGACTTCAGGTTTAGGGGAGGTTAGAGTCAATACTAGACAACATAGTGATTAATATTGCCGGGGAAGCCTTGAGAGAAACAAGTGACATTACAGCACAACTGCTTGACAAGATCCAAGAGGAAAAACAAATAATAGTACTGGAATAAAATTTTATTATCAACTGTCATATCTATTTCTTTTATCAATCTTTCATTAGCTAAGGGTATTGAATAATGTATTCAATATTTGTGTAAGCCACTCTGCTTTTTCAATGCAGGACTTGGCAATTTTGTTTAGTATTGTTTGTGGCTTTGCAGGCCATGAAGTCTCTATTGCAAGTACTCAAGTCTGGCTGATCGCAAGAATGGCCACTGCCAATCCATCAACAAATGGGTATGGCCATCTTCCATTAAAACTTTACAAAAGCAGTCAGTAGTCCAAATGTACCCACAAGCCACACTTTGCCAAAGGGAAAGCATGTATGACGATATTGTCTGTTCCAACAGACAGTTGGGCAGATATGAGTCTAATGCCTATTGCCACAGAGCACAGCGTTATCAGGACGAGAGGAATGAAATCCATGACAGTTATAAGAATCTAACACGCTCCCTTATCAAAGTGCAAATAATACCGTGTAGAAAGTTCAGGCATTTAGAAAAAGTTCAGAGATGAAACATGGATTGATTCTTTAAAAATGAGTATTATTAAGGGTGTTTTTTCATTTCAGTCTTGCTATAAGAGAATTTTAAAATATGCAAACGTATACACACCCTGTATAGGAAAGCATTAACCCAGAAGGCCTGCAGTCGCTGTCTTCGACAGAGCCTCTCTGTGGGTCGGCCCTTGGCTGGCAGCTGGGAGCCTCGCTGTTTTACCAGCCTGGGCTGCTGTACGCCTGATTGCCTTTCTTGAAGTTTGAAATGCCAGTAGTTGAGGCTGATTATTGCTCCTACATGACCCGTCCCCAGTAACTTGGACTCTCAGGGTCAAGCGGGTTTTCCTGGGCTGCACACAGGTTGCTCTGTTTTGCTGCTGGATTGAGGAGCACGTCGTGTGTAACCTCTGTGTGAGTGTGGAGTGGGAGTGGGAGTGGGGGTCGAGGGGAACATAGGAAGTCTATGCCTGGATTCCTCTAGACTCAGCCTGACCCATCTGTTCTTGTTGACTGTCTTAATAAGATACGGCTGTGAGTACAACTGCTTCTGAGTACCGAAAGTCCTTCCAGCAAATCACTGAATGTGTACGTGTTCTTAGGGCTTCAAACACACACATGCACAAACCCAATACTTACCCTGACTACTTCTAAAACAGCAGATTTTTTCTGTTTTCTCCTTTGTTGATTTTCTCCCATTTCATTCCATTTTACTCTATAACATTCTATTCTAATGCATCTAATTTTAATGCAGTCAACTCCATTATATGTAGATTAAAAGCCACTTGTATCCCCCTATATGATTTCCTGATCCATTAATATAACACAGCTCTTGGTAGCCTATTTTATATAACCTATATACCTTATATATTTCACTATCATTAGCAAAAAACACACAGAATCTTCCCTTTTTAAGGACTTCAGTGCTAACCAATGCCAAGAAAGACACATAGCATTAGTGTGTTAGCTATCCATTGCTGTATGCCAAATTATCCCAAAACTCCGTGGCCTAAAACAACAAAGATTTATTATTTCATAGTTTCTATGGGTTCAGGGTCTCTCTCACTAGGCCGGAATCAAGGTGTCACATGTTACCTCCAGGAATTTCAAGGCCCAGCTGGAAAATCGGCTCCCACGTGGAGTCACATGGCTACATGCATAATTCTCTGGCTTTTGTCCCGAGTCATTAGTCCTGGCCAGTCGGACATCTCCATCAGCCAGTTTAAAACATGACAGCTGACTTCTCCCAGGGCAGGCAAGAGAGCAAAAGGGGGCAAGCAAGGTGGAACCCAAAGTCATTCTTGTTCCCTAACCTTGGAAACAACGTATCAACACTCACACTGTATTGTATTCATTAAAGGTAAGTCAGTAGATTTCTCATCCATAACTCAAGTAATGGGAACTATGCAAGGGAATGGATGGCAGGAGGATTTTTGAGGGCCAATAGGATCTGCCCACCACGATCCAAAGAAAGAGAGAAACATGATGAAGCTAAAACGGTTATGTTGCCAGGACATATGGTATCTTCCCTGTGTTACTCTAATCTCTCTATACTTAATAATTTCCTTTCTCATGAAATTATTAGCATGCCCCACCTCCAGCAGTCTTCATGGAAAAGACTCAGGGTACCTGCCAGCTTATTCCTGAAGGCAGTTATTAGCTTTGAAAGCCGCTTTAACATGCCATAAAGTCATGAATATATTTTGGTATAATTATCTTGCTTTTGTATCACAAAGGTAAATTTATATACATTACGATGTGATATGACTTTATTAATGTGCTTGGAACAATGAGGGAGAAGGAGGAGGAATAAGAGAAAGAGGAAAAGCTGGAGCAAGCACAAAGGGGAATGGGATAGAGGAAGGGAAGTGGTGAAGTTGAAGAGAAAAAGGCCATTATTATAAAATGCAGTGAATAGTCAATATACTAGTCCGAGCACATACACATGGTTAAGCTACAGGTATATGTAAAGTTATACGAGTATTAAGCTTCAAACTTTGGATGGAATTTTTGAGGAAGAAAAAGAGAAAAGGAAGAAGGAATGAAAGAAAAAAGAGAAGGGAGAAGAAATAAAACTTTAGAGAATATTGGTTTTAACTTGATGTTACAGGTAAAGAATTAGGATGTGTTTTCTGCCAGTCAAATGTCACATATTGTATACAGTTAAACCACAAAACAATGAAAAATTTGAAGTTCAAGAATTAAAGTAACATGATAAAAAACAAAAAGCTTGTATAAGGTATGATATAACTGTATATAGTTCAGGAATACAAGATTTGTAAACAAAAATTAATCATATTTAGATTTTTTAAATGTAATACTACTGTGTAATAAAACTTGGCATACAAATATTAATATGAATATTTCTTTTTAGTTAAAAAGACAAATTTATAGTTATTTTACTAAAGTCTGCAGGGTTCTGGAACAAAGCAACTTATTGGATTTAATATATTTCTCATAAAAGTGTCTCAGAAGTATTAATTTCATGCTTGACACAACTTTTCATAGGCTTTGTGATTTTATATCTCTGATTTACAACAGGCTAGTTTTGTTGGATGATAAACTCTCAAATTGCAGAAATTTTAAAACTGAAAGAAGATTTCTTTTTTAAATATAACAAGGAAGTTTGGTTGGTTCAATATGAAAAATGAACCTTAAGTGAGTTCATTTTATCAGTGATGATGTAACTATAATGGCTATATATTCATTCGTCAGAATAAAACACAAATTAAATATTAAATAGTTGTTTCCAATTTTGTTTTTTTTTTCACTTAGTAGACTTATTTGAAATAGACTAAAACCTCAGACAGCAAAGTAATCAATAATTTAGGAATCCTTACCCTCTTCTATCAGATACATATACAAAAATGACATAAAATAGATAATGGCTGGTTGGGGCAATAGCAGTTCCTGAACTCTTAACAAACACATAACATACAAAGGCAATAGCTTGTTCTTAAGTTTCCACTTATGTGGCCCAGAAGAGAGGTACATTTTCCAAAAGGATTAATATTACAAATGATGCTAAAGCTGTTGTAAAATGATTATTCATTTCATTGCAAAGAAGAAACAAAATGCTTCTCTTGGGCAGTTGATATGTAAGAGAGGAGAGGTTTTCCACTAAAACAAAAGGACAGGGTTGGGGGGAAGCTGATTCAAGAGGAAGGGTGGTGATGGCAATTAACAAAACAGATAAGAGAATCAATGATGAGGTAAAGATGAATTCGATATTCTTAATACCTGAGAAGGAAACCATTACAAACCAACAGCCTTACAATTCTCCAAAGGTATTCTAAATAGCCAGTCCACAAACAGATCTGTCCACCTAGAAAATCAGAACTTACAAGTTAGAAAGATATCCTAGCAAAATGGTGCATGTAACCTATGAAAACTTTTCCATGGCTGTAATCCCCACACCTGCAAGAGTGTCTAGTATATACTTAAAATCCCCTTAAAGAACTGATCTTGAGATTATTATCCAAAGATAGTACTCACTACTGGGGTGGCAGACCACCCCATTACCGAGAATTTTAACTCATAAATTTCCTTGTTGTGAGAACTAAGATTTGGTCTTTAAAGAAAATCTATCCAATGGTTTCATATTACTCCTTGGAAAACACGTGGAATAAAAGTGAATTCCTCCTCTGCCTGGTAAACTTTCAAACAGTTGAAGAAAATTATCTCACAAAATGTGGCAGAGATATCAACTTATGATTTCTCTGAACCATGCCTCTGACTCCCTTCACCCCACCATCTAGTTCATAATAGCTGTCAGATTTTTGTGGCTAAAGTAGTTTGCAAGGCCAAATAAAACTTACCTGAACACATTGTCACTTGTCTCTTGGGAACACCTAAATTAACTGAGCCATTGTGTGAAGTGTCAGAGACCACAGCCCACTGCCCAGGGGCAAGGATTATTGGGAGTGGACAGGAAGAGAGTGTGTTCTGCTGGGGCTAGAAGAGAACACCACCTGCCAGCTTCTCCTGAGAGGACATGTATGGCAACTATGACAGACTAAACATACGGGACCTTCTAGTCTTCAACAGATAGCATGTAAGTGTGTCAGATGCTTACCTGACCCTGTGGAGAGAGCCTCAATTATGCCCAACGTTAGTTTTCTTTCGTCCTCTGGGATGGCGGCTATAGATCTGAATTAGCTTTAGTCAAGGACCAAAGAAATGGAAGCCACTTTGCCCACTTTATACAATATAAACAATATACACCAATGACATAGCGATTACATTCGCTTTAAAACATGGTGGAACTGGAAGTCTAAGTATGAATGGACTCTCCCCCTTGCCTGCTAGTCTACAGAGCAACGGGATAATTAGGAGCAGAGATCTAACACCAGAGGAAAAATAGATGATGAGCCTGTCACCAAGGAGATTAGTTGAGTCTAAGCTTTCACAGGTATAGAACAGAAAGAGCAGTGCCAGTAGGCACTATTTGCGGCACAACCGTGGAGCTTCCACCACCAAAGTACAGGGATATAGGCAAATAACAACACTGCCAGAGAGTTCAATCTAGATTTAATGCTTTAGGGCAGAGATACGAAAATGTTCCTTAATGTGAACAAATATTTCTTCAGACTGGCAGGACTCTGTGTAATGTATTTCATCAATTCTAAGACACACCATTTTGTTCACATGGTAACATTTCTAAAATTGAGGTGCATCTTCTAACCCATGGTATATCAGAGTTCATTGGGGACAATTCCTTAATTTTAATCATATAAACAATGGTGCTGCCCATAGAAGCACCTTTCAGAAGTGAGGATATCATAAACTAGGACTTTTATTTATATAGTTTTATGTCAGATCGAGACCCATTAAGGCAACAGATGCATCAAGTGACCTTCAGATTGCAATGTGGCATATGATGTTCATTCACAGTGGCAAAATATGCTGTCCTGGTCCGTTACCAGTTTTAGTTGCTATTAAAGTAATGGTTTTGTTTTTTTTCCCCCCTCAAAACCACTAAACTGCCCAATTGGGCAAAATCTGTCTCTGTGAATTTAGTAAACTTGAATCAGACCTGAATGACATACCCATTATGGTAGTGATCAGATTCAACCTCTGGCCCAGTGTGCAGTCAGGAACGAGATGTCGGATCATTGGTGTAATTGTACCAAAGAGCCCCTTTGGGTTACAAGCAACTTTGCCTGACGTCACCCACAGACATTTCATCATTACCTACCTGGTTGGTTTGTTTGTTTTTTTGTTTTGGTTTTTGGGTTTGTTTGTTGGTTGGTTTGTTTTTGAGATTAAAGGACTTGACTTCTGTAAAGCAGTTATGAAGTGTCAGGTATCTAAGGAGCCCTCAGTAACAATTACTTGCATTTCATGGGTTGTCATTCTCTTAACTTATTCTAATTTCACCAAGCACCTAGGGGATGGCAGCCAGAACTGACAGGACTCCTGCATGACCTGGCTATCACTTCTTCAATCTGATTACTCTCTTTCTGTTTATGAAATAGAAGATCCCATAGCCCTGTAGGAACTGATCACACTATTGATTGACACCGATTTCACCATGACGAACATTCCAAAACCTCTACGGTACGTGTATTGCTCAGTGACCCCATCCTTTGTACAGTTGGCTCTTTGGATCTGGGGACAATACCATACATTTATCACTTTAAGATGCTTATTTGTTTTGGTCCTTCACTATTTGTTGTCTAAACATTGTGGATTCTTTATTCTGTAATATAAAGTCTGTACCAAGCCTCCCTGTTTTTTGTCACACTCAAACCTGGTGGTTACAACTACTTTATAGTTTTCAAGTGATAACTTATTGGTTACAACTACTGAAATGGACAGGACTGACTTGAGATCCTGAGCAATGTGCTAGAATGCACTCTTCAGATAACTAGACACCACTGTATATGGTCTTCCAGCTAGTTATAAATCTGTATCTTTTGCCATTGAGTTCACATCTTTGTGTCCTAGTCACTAGAATCTTAAGAGTAATGCTTTGATCAAAATCAATCAACAGCACTTCTTTGATCAATTTGTCTGACATTGTGTTGAAAAAGAGGTAAATTGCTGTGACCCAGTCTTAAAAAAAATGCTTGCTGAATTCTAAGAAACATATAAAATCTAAACTCATTATGTGCCCTCCTCCTTTAACTGCTTTTCTTGAACATTTCCAATCCTCATTTACGAAACTACCAAAAAGAACTATAAAGGTCACAGGTGCTAACTATAGCCTGACAATGTCTCTTCTTAACAACTTGTTACACTGGCTACAACTTACTTCCTATTGCTATTAAAGCACTGATTTGGTAATTTGCATTAATTTTAAGTACTATGACACATTTTCTAGCTGGCCTTTAATATCTTTTATGGTGCATGATTTAAGTACTATCTCCAGAGTGTCACCAGAATACTCAGTCACCTTAGTTCTAATTTCTATACCTCTCAGACTCTCCATATCTGGTTTGCCATGATCACCTATGTGTCCCAGAAAGTTCCACATAATCATGCATCCTTGTTTCCCTGCCCAAAAGCTTCCCCATCAAATCAATCCTCATCACCAGAAGTGATTGGACAATCAGATAAGCAGGCAGCTGGCCAACAACAACAACAAAATTTAAAGTTCCAGAAAAGAATCCACTAGACTCTGAATGTCTGTCATACTCACAGCGCCACCAGAAGAAAGGAGCCAAAATAATTTTGGCCGATACAGGCTGACCTGCTTCCTATCATTGTGACCTGCCAACTCTAAGTACAGTATCACGAGACCAGGCCTGGGTTCCAAGTCAGCAGGCCTTCTGTAAGATGGCTTGGTGTGAGAAATCTGCCCGACAGTGAAGACGAGAAGGACAATCCTTATCTACTTAGAAAAAGGAATCTATCTTTTATTTGATTTTAAACATAAGATTCACAGACAGGGACAAAATTTTAGAGTATAAAAAATAGCTGTGGAAAAACAGATAAAGGTACAGTACACAGAATAAACCTACACACACACACAAACACACACACACACACACACAAGATGTCCACATCCTACTGCCCTGGGCCTGTGAATGTTACCTTACACAGCAAAAAGGACCCTGCACATGTGACTAAGGAAAGCATCTTGAGATGAGCAGATGATCCTGGTGGGTCCCAAGTAATCACAAGAATTTCTACAAGAGAGAGTCCAGAGAATCAAAGTAAAAGACCACATATAAGGAAGAGGAAAAGCGAGTGAAAGCTTTGAGGTGGAGGAAAGGACCACAAATGAAGGGATGCAGAAGCCTCTAGAAGCTGAAAAAGACAAGAACATGGCTTCTCCCCTGGACTCCAGAAGGAATGAAACCTTGATTTCAGAACTCTCACCCGACAGAATACTAGTATCTTTATTTTAGGGCTTCTGACCTGCAGAAAGTCAGATGTTGTTTGATGTTAGATGTTGAATGTGTGTTAAGCCCGTTTGTGGTAATTTGTCACAGCAGCAGCAGGAAACTGACACTCACGGTTACAGTTAATATCCCTATGGGGTTAAATCATATTCACCAACTCAGACGCCAGTTTCGTCTCAAAACCCAATAGGTATAAGAATTGGTCCGCCCGCACTGGAAGACACTGGCTGACCAGCAATCTTGCAAAGGAAGAAATACAGTAAAGTGCAGAAAGTAGGTAAAGAGAGCAGAAGCTAGAAGGTGGGAAGAAAAGACATGTCAAATCCAAGACTGAGAGATTTAAGACACATTATATCACGTCTGCAAGGATATTTTTCTAAGCACTTTTTTTTCTTTTTTTTTTTTAATTTTTATTTTTTATAAACATATTTTTATCCCCAGGGGTACATATCTATAAAGAACTTACCAAACTCAACACCCAAAGAACAAATAATCCGATCAAGAAATGGGCAGAGGACATGAACAGACATTTCTGCAAAGAAGACATCCAGATGGCCAACAGACACATGAAAAAGTGCTCCACATCACTCGGCATCAGGGAAATACAAATTAAAACCACAATGAGGTATCACCTCACACCAGTCAGAATGGCTAAAATTAACAAG
>PISX010006003.1:82261-102134 GCA_004024625.1 Mellivora capensis | reverse complement strand
AAACATAAAACCGTCTTGGGGCGCCTGTGTGGCTCAAGGCGTGAAAGCCTCTGGCTTCAGCTCAGGTCATGATCTCAGGGTCCTAGGATCGAGCCCCACATCAGGCTCTCTGCTCAGCGGGGAGCCTGCTTCCCCCTCTCTCTGCCTGCCTCTCTGCCTACTTGTGATCTCTCTGTTACATAAAGAAATAAAAAATCTTAAAAAAAAAAAGAAAAGAGTTTATATGGCCAATCGCTATTCTTGCTACACTTATGTAAATAAACAATCAGGCCAAGTTTAATGACTACTTGTGATCTATCTCTCTGTTCCATAAAGAAATAAAAAGTCTAAAAAAAAAAAAAAGAGTTTATATGGCCAATCACTATTCTTGCTACATTTATGTAAATAAACAATCAGGCCAAGTTTAATGCAAACAAACTAGCTTTACTGTTGATTATCTGTGGTTAAGACAAAATAAAACAAAAAAAATGGAGCTAATTATAGAAAGAAAAATTACACTGGCACTTTCGTAGAGTTTAGATTTTAATCTTGTCCGTTGTCCTTGAGTTTCAGATCAAGACTTGTTACTTGAACTAAACATAAAACCGTTTAGTCTTGGGTGCCTGGGTGGCTCAGTGAGTTAAAGCCTCTGGCTTCAGCTCAGGTCATGATCCCAGGGTCCTGGGATCGAGCCCCACATTGGGCTCTCTGCTCCGCGGGGAGCCTGCTTCCCCCTCTCTCTCTGCCTGCCTCTCTGCCTACTTGTGATCTCTCTCTGTCAAATAAATAAATAAAATCTTAAGAAAAAAAAAAACACAAAACAGTTTAATCTTTTCTTTCTTTCCTTTACTCTATCTTGGCCTGGTAACAGTGCAGTAGTTACCAAACTAGACCCCAGATAAATAAAATGTCTTTGTTAGTTAGCTTTTTGCTCTTATTTTAAAGTGGTTCACTGCAGTCAGAAACCACAGTTTCCATCACGGAGACGGAATCGGCCAAGCTTCCTTGGTAACTTAGTGCGCGGTCACTGCCTGTGGATGCCCCGTGTGTGCTCTCAGAGGATGGGTCGTGTCTGTTTCTTGGGCACTGAGAGTAAAGATACTCTCAAATACATCAATATGCATAATGAATTGTCACTAGATCATGTTCAGCAATGGCTTGTTCAAATATTCCGTTTCAGGATTAGGCTGAAGATAGGTATTTCCTTAGGAGAAAGATACAAGAGGGGAATTGAGATCTGGAAGGCCAAAAAGACTTTAAGGCAGAAGCGTTATAATATAAAGGCTTGGCTGATACTCGCATGTAATGTTAGCATAATGGGAAAAACGGTCAATTAACTGGAAATATATAATAATTCTAAATGGGGGGGGGCGCCTAGGTGGCTCAGTGGGTTAAAGCCTCTGCCTTCGGCTCAGATCATGATCCCAGGGTCCTGGGATCGAGTCCCGCATTGGGCTCTCTGCTCAGTGGGGAGCCTGCTTCCTCCTCTCTCTCTGCCTGCTTGTGATCTGTCTCTCTGTTAAATAAGTAAAATCTTTAAAAAAATTCTAAATGAATATAGATTTAATATAGCTTAAAACATATAAATCACAAACTGGCAGAATTATGAAAAATTATGGACAATTTCATAGCCTTAGTGAGATATTTACAAGAGCTTATGTTGGTGATTAATAGCTCAGACAGAAGAAAATATTACACGGAGAATACAGAGAAGTTGAATAAGACAGTTATAAGCTTGTTGTAATGGACAGAAAATAAAATTCTGGTCCCAGACATTTAAAGAACATACACACACTTTTCTCAAACACACATGAGGCATTTGTAAAAACCTATGACCCACTAGTCCATAAAGCACATTTCTGCAAATACCAAAGGGAGGCAAGAATGAAAACAGGAGGCCAATGAGGAGGTTGTCGTAGTAGCTCAGGCAAGAAGTAGGGAGAAGAGGTTGGATTCAGTTCTTTGAAGGTAAAACTGACAATGTTTGCTAATGGACTAGATGCACAATGCATTGGAAAAAGAAGAACCAAGATGGTGACTGTAGTTAACAATACTTTGAAAGTGGCAAAGAGAGTAAATCTAGAAAGTTCTCATCATAAGAAAAAACGCTGTAGCTATGTGAAGTGATGGACATTAAATAAATTTATTGTGGTAGTCATTTCGCAGTATATACATGGACCAAATCATCATGTTGTACATTGTCAGAAATCAGACACAGGCCCAAAATGGAGTCTAAGACCCATGGCACCAAACCAAGACTTAATTGTGGTTCGGCTTTCCCAGAAATGGGATCTTAAGCCAGTCGATCAGGAATCACCCAATCAGGACTAGTTAGGTCATCTGCCTGACTAAAGGAAAGTAACTTTCCAATAGTCAACCTACTTTTTTGCCCTTATAGAACTTCCTTGTTCCCAATTGTTGAACAAAGTCAATAAGATCTCTGAAATCTACTCAGCTGAATTTTTTTTGAAGGGGGGGGGATGCAGAGGGAGGAGAGAGAGACCCTTAATCCAGGCTCCAAGCCCAGCACGGAGCCTGACATAGGGCTGGATCTCACCACCCTGAGATCGTGACCTGAGCCAAAATTAAGAGTCGGGCACTTGGGTCACCTGGGTGGCTCAGTGGGTTGAGCCTCTGCCTTCAGCTCAGGGCATGATCCCAGGACCCTGGAATCATGACCTGAGCCGAAGGCAGAGGCTTTAACCCACTGAGCCACCCAGGCGCCCCTCAGCTTTGTTTTTTAACAACACCTAAATCTAATACAATGTTATATGTTAATTGTATCTCAATTTTAAAAAAAGAAAAGAAAAATGGAATCAAGGATGATTACCAGGTGCTTGGTCTCAACAGTTGGAAGATGGATTCCTATGACAGAGACGGAGATGCTGGGGGTGGAGGCAGCAGGCTGAGATGGAGGGGGGCACGTCAGGAACAGAAGTCTGTTTGATTGACAAGTGGAAATGTCTAGTGGGGCAGTCAGGCCGAGTCTGGAAGTGAGCGGAAAAGTCTGGTCTGGGGCTGAGGTTTGGAAATTGCCATCCTATCAAGGATCTCACATCACTGGGAGCCATGGCCCTGGGTGAGACCACCTTGGGAAGTTGTGTGGACAAAGAGATGGTCTCAATGCGCTGTGATGTTTAGATTCCAGAAAGACAGGAGAACCCAGAGTAGATGCAGGCAGCGAGGTAGGAAGGGACCCAAAAGGGCTAGGGGACCAACCCTCCAAGAGGAAAGAGTTCCAGGGAGCAGGTGATCTCTGCCCAATCCTCAGCCACATGAGAGGAGCACCAACAAGGTGCAGGTCGTGGGTGACCTTGGCCAGCCAGCTTCCAAGGGTGTGTTGGGAACAAAAGCCTAATTGTAGTCAGTTCAAGAGAAAGAGGAAAACAAAGCAGAGAAATGATAGTCGGGGCATGTGAGGTCAAGCAGGGACTGTTTTTCTTTTAAGACAGGAAACATGCTAGAGAAGGATCCAGGTGGGAGAGGAATAGGTGACCTTGCGGGATAGAGGCAAACACAGAAGACAAGTCCTTGAGCAGGTGTTAGGGGGTGAGCCCCGGCAGTGCAGGGCTGAGCTGTGCAGAAGCCAGAGGCCAGAGGAAAAATCAGCAGTACTCATTCAGTCCTTACTCAAAATTTTGGTATTTTGCTCATTATGGATTTTTTTGGCATTGATTTTGATTTTTAAATATTGCATTAAAATATTATTTATGTTGATTATTGTGTTCTTTGGTGCTTTTTTAGATTTTGCACCTGAAGCAGGATGGAGGGGAATCTTCCGGCGAGATTTCCTAGTAGGAGAAGGAGGTTTGAGTGGGGGCGGGTGTATCAGAATAGAGGGCACAGGGCCTCTCTTATGATTGGCAGGAGCAGCCCGCAGGCTGACAGGCATCCCCCAAAGCAGAACCCAGTATCAGTGGTTTGTGTGGGCGGCTTGGTAATGGACCTTGACCCAGACTAGAGAGTCAGCTTCAGCGGGGCCAGAGCTCCCTCTGGTGGGCCTGAGTGGCAACGACAGCTCAGAGAGATGGTGCGGGAGGGTCTGGGGTGTGCAGGGGCGCCGTTGACTCGGGAGGGGGCAGAGGTATGGAAGCTCTGGAACAGACCAGAGTGGTCAGAGAAGGAGGAGGCCAGGCCGCCGCTGGTAGAGGAGCGTGTTTTGAGAAGGAAGCGAGTGATCCATGGTTTCAGATGTCCGAGAGGCCTCATTTAACTCTGGCTGTGGAGGCCACTCCTTGGTGGTCTCTCGGATGCAAAAACATGGCATAACGTGGCCAGTTTACTGACCACGGAGGCGTAAATCAACACATGTGAGTCTCTCCAGACATACAGTATTTTCCAAACTAAGACAAAAAAGTGATCTCTATGTGGAAATTTCCTAAAGGAGTTGAGGCTTGAACTTTTAAAAGCCTCTATTATTGTTCTTCTACCCTGAGTATAGGACCAAGGCCAAGAAACTCCCTTTGTGAAATTTCACCTGTAGAACCTGTAAGTCAGGTGAATTCTCCTCTCAGGGATATTCCTGACATTCTAAAGGTTCTGACGATCAAGAAGTGCCTTTCTTTACCACTGCGAGGCTGGGACCTTAAAAAAATAATAAACAGAGGGTCCAAGAGGCTGGGGAGTGTAACAGGTTAAAAGAAGCTAATGTCAACCCTGGACCACAGGGCGAGCTTTTCTGTCATTGGGGTCCTGATCATGGGGCCTTTAGCTCCGGGCCATGAGGGCTGGCTGGCCGGTGACAGGATGGATTTTTGAGTGACTCAGAGCAACTTGGGTTCCTACTAAGACGGACCGAATTCCAGCTTTGTGCCAACAAAAATATCGGGACTGAGTTCTCCAGCTCTGTTATCCAGAAGGTGGGCTGGAAGTCGGACGCCGCTCCTGGTCTCACCTGGACAGCCAGAGGTAGGAACGACTTCTTTGGAGCAGGAGCTATAGACAGTCATGCTTTTCATCGGAAGTGAACACATCCAGCCTGAAGAGTTCAGGAGACACACAGACCCGAAGCAGACATCAGACCCACATTGTCTGCTCTGCTGGGTGGCAGAAGCATCAAAGCCAGGGCTGTGGGCAGGGTCTAGCGCTATAATTTTGCCTTTAAGTGAGTGTCACACAATCAGTTCATTTTAAACTATTTTGCAGCATAGCTGCCTTTAGAATTGAATGGTTCTTTTTTTTTAAAGATTTTATTTATTTATTCGAAAGAGAGAGAGTGAGTGTGCCAGAGAGAGCATGAGCAGGGGGGAGGGGCACAGGGAGAGGGAGAAGCAGACTCCCTGCAGAGCAGGGAACCCAACCCCGGGGCTCCATCAGAGGACCCTGGGATCATGACCTAAGCCAAAGGCAGACACTTAACCGACTGAGCCACCCAGATACCCCTTTAATGGTTCTTTTTAATGACCCTTGTCTGGGATATAAAGATTGCTAAGAATCCCATGATGCCAGCATGTTGATTTCCTCCAAGAAACTGAGGCAGCCCAGCAGAATATAAAAGTGGAGGAAGACATGAGTACAGCCTACAGTCTGGTGATCTGGCAGAAGGTAGAAGCCTTACAGGGTCCGGGTACGTGAACGAAACCGCTGCCCAAATCACTGACTGACTGACAACTAAGCTATGCAGACACCAGGAGATCCCAAAGTTAGACGTGAGTGAATAAGAATGGAAGAACCAAGTAGAGGTACCAATGACCACACACGTCTGGAGACACGAAGTCCAGTTTAAGTCTAGCTAAGTTGCTAAGGAAACAACCCTCAGCATCAAATGCTCCAAGATGCACAAAGGGATAGGAAAGCGTGACCCCTGCTCAGGAGAAAAGAGTGGTCAACAGAAACCGATTCTGCGGGGGCCCAGGTGAGGCACTTAGCAGATACTTCAAAACTGCTCTTAGGAATATTTGCAAAGAATTCAAGGGATTGCACTGATGAGAGTGACTCAAAAATTAGAAAATCTCAGCAGGAAAACAGAAACTATTAAAAAGAAGAAGAAGAAGAAGAACCAGATGGAAATTCTACCGTTGGAAATTCTAACTGGAATGAAAATTTCATTAGAAGGGTTCAACAGACAATTTGAGATGGCAGGAGCAAGAATCTGTCAATTCCAAGGTAGATGGATTGAAATGATCCAATCCCAAGAAGAGAGAGGGAAAAGGTTAAAGAAAAATGTACAGAGCCTCAGGCACCGAGGGACAGCGGTAAGCGTACCAACATACGTCTAACAAGGATCCTAGAGGGAGAAGAGACAGAGAAGCAGAAACAAAATATCCTTTAAAATGAAAATGACTTTCCTCATCATTTACCAGTCCTGGTACTGCTTGTGTGCCTAGGTGGAGATCCTGGAAGTAGCTCGTCCTAGCTCTGATGAAAAACACAAGAAAGAAGTCCAGACCGAGAACAGTGGTGGTAACGTGAAGGCAATGGGCAGGGTGGTTCTGCGAGGCAATTGAAGATTAAGAAGCATACGCCACTTGGTAATTAGAAAACCTATTGCGATGACTAGGTTTGCCAAGGAGGCAGATTGGATTTTGATCTGATGGGCAGCCCATCAATGAGAGATACACCTGCCTGGTTGGAAACAGAGGGCAAAGGTACAATTGGCGTGTTCCATCATGGCCAGGAAGCATCTGCTAACTGCTTCTTTAGTCCAGAATTCTGTTCCCACAGGCCGAGAACATGTTCTCAACTAGAAATCTGCAGTTTGGCTGCACATCTTGAATCGTTTTCCTAGTCTTTCATTTGCTCTCCTCCCTTCCTTTATCGTGCATGAAGTGACTGGGGCATATGCACAAGCATCTTGCTTTGGTAGTGTTGTTGTTGCTGTTTTTTGTTTTTGTTTTGTTTTTATTTATTTTATTTAAAAAAAATTTTTTTAAAGATTTTACTTATTTATTTGACAGAGAGAGATCACAAGTAGGCAGAGAGGCAGCAGAGAGAGAGGAGGAAGCAGGCTCCCTGACGAGCAGAGAGCCCGATGCAGGCCTCAATCCCAGGACTCTGGGATCATGACCTGAGCTGAAGGCAGAGGCTTTAACCCACTGAGCCACCCAGGCGCCCTGTTCTTTTGTTTTTAACTAAATGGTCAATGATGGATTTTCCTCAACATCAGGTGAAGAATAATTAGGGAAAAGGATTGTTTCTGTAAAAATACTGCCTTTCTCCATTAGGAACATGCTCACTTAGCTCTCATTTTATATTCCAATAAGTTATTAGTTCTCGCTAATTTAATAAAAACAGTAACAAATATATTCCTGCATATCTTGGGGGCACCTGGCTGGTTCAGTCCATGGAGCATGTGACTCTTGATCTCAGGGTCATGAGTCAGAGCCCCACACTGGGTGTAGAGATGACTTAAAAATAAAATCTTAAAAAAAAAAAAATTCCTGCCTATATTATTAGGAGTTCAATGTTTTTCATTTGTCATTGTAAAATCAAAGGCAAATGTATAACCTTTTTTTCTACGTAGCTGTATTACACATATGGCAATGTGTTTAAGTAGTGATAAATTACTTTTATTTATAAATTTTTTAGTAAAAAATACCTATTTACTTATTTATTTTTAAAATGCCAGTATACCTGGGATGCCTGGGTGGCTCAGTCAGTTTAGCCTCTGACTTTGGCTCAGGTCATGATCTCAGGGTCCTGGGATCGAGCGCCACCCCAGGCTTCCAGCTCAGTGAGAAGGTTGCTTCTCCCTCTGCCGCTCCCCCTGCTTGTGCTTTCTCTCTCTCTAATAAATATATACAATCTTGAAGAAAAATTCCAGTATAACTGACATACAGGGCCATGCTAGTTTCAGGTGTAAATATAGTGATTCGACAATTCTGTACATTACTCAGTGCCCATCAGGATAAGCACACTCTTCATCCCCTCATTATTTTGCCCACCTCCCACCCACTGACACCTGTTGGTTCTCTATATTTAAGAGTCTGGAGGTCTTTTTGTTTATTTGTCTCTTTTTCCCTTTGTTCATTTGTTTTTTTAAAAGATTTTATTTATTTATTTGACAGACAGGGATCACAAGAAGGCAGAGAGGCAGGCAGAGAGAGAGGAGGAAGCAGGCTCCCCGCTGAGCAGAGAGCCTGATGCGGGGTTTGATCCCAGGACCCTGGGATCATGACCAGAGCCAAAGGCAGAGGCTTTAACCCACTGAGCCACCCAGGCGCCCCTGTTCATTTGTTTTGTTTCTTAAGTTCCACAGGTGAGTGAAATCATATGGTATTTTTCTTTCTCTGACTGACTTATTTCACTTAGTGTAATACCCTCTAGGTCCATTCATGTTGCAAACGGCAAGATTTCATTCCTTTTTTTTTATATAGCTGAGTAATATTCCAGTGTGTGTGTGTGTGTGTGTGTGTGTGTGTGTGTGTGTATCGCAGTGATAAATTACTTTTAGAGGATCTGAGGTAATTTTTTTCTTCAAGTCAAGTATATTGTTGTTTAAATCAACTTCTTACTAAATTTTTTAAAATTAAAGCAAAAATAAAGGCAAAGAAGAACATTTCATAATTATATGAAGAAGATATAAAAATTGTAAACGGAGGGGTACCTGGGTGGCTCAGTTGGTTGGACGTCTGCCTTCGGCTCAGGTCATGATCCCGGGGGTCTGGAATCAAGTCCTGCCTTGGTCTCCCTACTCAGTGAGGAGTCTGCTTCTCCCTCTGCCTGCCGCTCCCCCTGCTTGTGCGCTCTCTCTCTCTGACCAAAAAAACAACAAAACAAAACAAAAGTTTAAAAAAAAAAGACTTGAATAACACTATCAACCAATTTGATCTAACAAATATATATTTTTTAAATTTTGTTATATGTTTTAAAGATTTTATTTATTTGACAGAGACAGACGCAGCGAGAAAGGGAACACAAGCAGGGGGAGTGGGAGAGGGAGAAGCAGGCTTTGTGCTGTGCAGGGAGCCCGATGCGGGGCTCGATCCTAGGATCCTGGGATCATGACCTGAGCGGGAGGCAAACACTTAACGACCGACTGAGCCACCCAGGCGCCCTGATCTAACAAATATATATACACAACACTCCACCCAGCAACAGCAAAGCATCAGTTCTTTTCAAGCACACATGAAACATTTCCCAAAATAAACCACATGCTAGGCGATCAATCAAGTCTGAGTAAATTTAAAAGGATTGAAATCATACAATGTATTTTCTTCAACAACAACAGAACTAAATTAGTCATCTACAAAAGGAAGAAATCTGGGAATCCCCAAATATTTGGGAATTAAACAATATACTTCTAAATAACCTGAAGGTCAAAGAAGATAGGGAAATTAGAAAATATCTGGAATTGAATGAAGAGACAAACATAAAAATCACAATTGCTAAGAGACAGAGAGTGGTGTTACTGTAGCCAGCGGGTAGCTCCAATGGTAGCTGTCTCTCCCCAGCTTTGTGTTCCAGGGCCTCACATTGATGGCCTGAAATCAATCATGGTGGGAGTATTTATTTTTTATTTTTTTAATTATTTATTTATTTGACAGAAAGAGAGATCACAAGTAGGCAGAGAGGCAGGCAGAGAGAGAGACAGGAGGAAGCAGGCTCCCCGCTGAGCAGAGAGCCCGATGCGGAACTCTATCCCAGGACCCTGAGATCATGACCTGAGCCGAAGGCAGTGGCTTAACCCACTGAGCCACCCAGGTGCCCCGGTGGGAGTATTTTTTTTAAAGATTTTATTTATTTGTTTGAGAGAGAGAGAGAGCATGCGCGAGAGACAGCACAAAAGGAGGGAGGGTCAGAGACAGAGAGAGAAGCAGGCTCCCCGCTGAGCAGGGAGCCCGATGAGGGGCTCGATCCCAGGGCCCTGAGATCATGACCTGAGCCGAAGGCAGACGCTTAACCGACTGAGCCACCCAGGCACCTCTCTATTAAACTTTTAGGGAATAAATAATATCAACTCTATATAAACCCTTCCAGGAAACACGCGAGAAGGGGCCATTTCCCAACCTGTTTCATAAGGTTCATATTATCCTGATATCAAAGCCAGACAAAGACCTGACAAGAGGGACGCCTGGGTGGCTCAGTTGGTTAAGCAGCTGCCTTCAGCTCAGGTCATGATCCCAGCGTCCTGGGATCGAGTCCCACATCAGGCTCCTTGCTCGGCAGGAGCCTGCTTCTCCCTCTGCCTCTGCCTGCCACTCTGTCTGCCTGTGCTCATGCTCTCTCTCTCTCTGTCTCTCTGACAAATAAATAAATAAAATCTTTAAAAAAACAAAAAACAAAAAACAAAGACCTGACAAGAAATTAAGTTAGTAAACCAGTTTGACCCAGGAACATAGATACAAACATTTTCTTTAGTTTTTACTTATTTATTTTTTAGTGATCTCTACACCTGACGTGGGGCTCGAACTCATGACCCAAGATCAAGACTCACATGTCCTTCTGACTGAGCCAGCCAGGTGCCCCCAGACACAAAAATTTTTAACAAAATATTTTCAGACCATATCCAGCAGCACATAAACAGGATTATACACTATGACTAAATGGAGTTTATTCTAGGAATGCAACATCACTTTCACTCTAAAAATAATGTATCACATTAATAGAACAAAGGAAAATGCATGATTATTATCTCAACAGATGCAGAAAAATAATTATTATCTCAACAGATGCAGAAAAGAGAACTAAAATTCAATTCTCATGATTTTTTAAAACTTCAAAACTCTCAACAAGGCAGGAAAAGAGGGGATTTCCTCAATCTGATAGAAGACATCTGCAAAAAACATACAGCTAACATCAAAGCTAATGATGAAAGACTGACTACTTTTCGCCTCTGACCAAGAACAAGACAAGGATGTCTGCTCTTACCACTCTTATTCAACATTTTCTGTAGATTCTAGCCAGTACAAAAAGGAAAGAAAAAAAATTAAAAGCGGACAGATTATTTTTAAAGAAATTGATCCTAGGAAGAAATTAAACTGTCTTTATTCATAAATGGCATGGCCTTGTATGTAGAAAATCCTAAGGAACTTATAAAAAGAAAAAAAAGTAATTGGAACTAATAAGTGAGTTTAGCAAGGCTATATGATCCTACATCAAAATATAAAAGCCAGTTATAGTTTCCTAAACTAGCAAGAAGCGGTCAAAAATGAGATTTTAAAAAACAATTCCCCTCACTAGAGCATCAAAAAGAATAAAATACTTAGGAACAAATTTAGCAAAAGTTCAAGACCTCAGGGTGCGTGGGTGGCTCAGTGGGTTAAAGCCTCTGCCTTCAGCTCAGGTTATGATCCTAGGGTCCTGGGATCGAGCCCCGCATAGGGCTCTCTGCTCAGCGGGGAACCTGCTTCCCCACCCCCACCCTCCCCACTCCCGCCTGCCTCCCTGCCTACTTGTGATCTCTGTCAAAAATAACAAAAACAAAAACCTTAAAAAAAATTAAAGAATACTGTTTCACAGTTTAAAAAAAAGAAAAGAAGTTCAAGACTTGCACAATGAAAACTGGAAAAGATTGCTGAGAAATCTGCTGGGAAATTGTTGAGTTAGTTAAGCACCTGACTCTTGATTTTGGCTCAGGCCATTATCTCAGGGTTGTGAGATCGAGCCCCACATCGGGCTCTGTGCTGGGCATGGAGCCTGCTTAAGATTCTCTCCCTCTCCCTCTGCCGAGGCCCTCCTCCCCTCCATCTTCCTCTTAAAAAAAAAAATCCAATTAAAAAACTGGCAAAAAGGGCGCCTGGGTGGCTCAGTGGGTTAAAGCCTCTGCCTTCGGCTCAGGTCATGATCCCAGGGTCCTGGGATGGAGCCCCGAATCGGGCTCTCTGCTCAGCGGGGAGCCTGCTTCCTCCTCTCTCTCTGCCTGCTTCTCTGCCTAGTTGTGATTTCTCTCTGTCAAATAAATAAAATATTTTAAAAAAAAAACTGGCAAAAGAACAGACATTTTACCAAAGAGGACACACAGATGGTTAGATCAGCATGCGAAAAGACGGTCAACATCATTAGCCATTAGGGAAATGCAAACTAAAACCATAATGAGATATCACTCCTTTTAGAACTAAAAATAAAGAAATCTGACAATACTTAATGCTGGTGATGATGTGGAGAAACGGAATCTCTCATTCATTCCTAATGGGAAGGTAAAATGGTATAATCACTCTGGAAAATAGTTGGGCAGTTTCCTGTAAAATTAAACGGATGCTTAACTCACCACTGAGAAATCATACTTCTAAACATTTATCCCAGAGACACAAAAAGTTAGGTTCCCACAAAAACCCCTAGTTTTTAGAGAAGTGGTTATAGTAGCTATCTAATAACCCAAACTAAAAACAATTTGAATGTCTTCCAACAAGAGAATGGATAGACAAACCAGGGAACTCTCGAACAATGGAATATTACCCTGAAATAAAAGGAATGAACTATTGCCATGTGTATAAAAACTTGGGTCTCATAGATTATGATTTTATTTATGTAACATTCTTGAAATGGCAAAATTATAGAGCTGAGGAACGGCTTGCCTGCTGCCAGGGGTTAGGGGTGGGGGAAGGGAGTTTCTTAGTGTTTATGGGACAGTTCTGTCTGTTGATTACCCTGGTGGTTACATGCATCTGTCTTTGTAATAAAACTGTATGTAACTATACACAGCACGCACACACACACACACACACACAGTGAAAAATGAATAAGTTCTACAGTCCGGTTAATGCGCTTTTGTCCCAATGTCAATTTCCTTATTTCTATATTGTACTACATATGATTGTGTTGATAATTATTAACAACATACATTTGTCAAAACTCACTGAACCATACACTTAAATAGGTGATTTTGACTGTGTGCCAATTATACCTCAGAATGCTAATTTTTTGAAATATAAAATAATAAATAGTACAGTCACCAAAAAGGAGAGGAAGGAAGGAAGGGGGGGAGAGGCAGGGAGGGAGAGGTGGGGGAGGGAAGGAAAGAAGAAACAGTAACTTGGGAGTAAACAGAAACCACCTAAAGTGAAGGAAACACACACACACACACGTACATGCACGAGTGACAATAATACATTCATGTGCTCAGAAAGGTAGGAGAAGATACTAGATCAGTGCAATAAAAATCAGATATTAAAAAAAAAAGCGGGGCACCTGGGTGGCTCAGTGGGTTAAAGCCTCTGCCTTCGGCTCAGGTCATGATCCCAGGGTCCTGGGATCGAGCCCCACATCGGGCTCTCTGCTCAGCAGGGAGCCTGCCTCCCCCCTCTCTCTGCCTGCCTCTCTGCCTACTTGTGATCTCTGTCTGTCAAATAAATAAAGAAAATCTTAAAAAAAAAAACTGACAGCAGATTTGAAAAACATAATAGTTAGAAGGCTTAAGTTGAAGCCATCTCCCAGGAAGCAGTACAAAAAGACAGAAATGGAGAGTGAGGGAAAAGATAAAATTGGATGACCTATCTGGGAGGTCCAGAATCTGAATGGTGGAAGTTCCAGAGGGGGGACACGGAGGAGAAATCGGAGGGGAGAGAATCCTCAACAACACAGGAGAATTTCCCAGACTGAAAGGGAAACGTGCTTTGAGACCGAAAAAGCCCAATAAATGCTCAGCACGACGGTACTCATTGTGAAAATCAGAACACTGGAGACAAAGAGAAGATTCTAAAAGCTTCCAAAGATGACTGGCTCCTGAAAGCTCATTGTTAAATTTTGGGAATTTTGCAGCCAGTTGTTAAATTATTGGTAGCATGAAATCAGCCCCGATGGGAATATTTACACCATTATTTACATCATGAACATTGCTAAGGGGGGAAGCTGGCTTACTGGCATATTTGTAAATAGTTAAGTAAATTACAGCATAAAGCTTATGCTGATGTTAACAATAATATGACGAATGTATAGAAACAGCAAATGTTGGGGCACCTGGGTGGCTCAGTCGGTTAAGTGTCTAACTTAGTTTCACCTTATGTCATGATCTCAGGGTCCTGAGCTAGAGCCCTGTATCTGTCCTCTGCCCCCCCCACCCCTCGCAAAATAAGTAAATCTTACAAAAGAAAAAAAGGAACACCGAAAATGTCGACATAGCATTAAGTTAGGTAAGTAAACAAAAAGTAGAAGCACACTGTAGATACAATTATGGTAAAATTCATAGGATAGAGACCAAAGGAAATAAACACAGGAAAAAAGCTATTTTGTTACAGGGAATGCTAGGAGTGTTTTAAAGTTTATTTTAAAGGATCCTTATTATTGGTATTAATTAAGATTAAAAACTTTTGCTCAGCTCCGCCTCCCCAAATTCCTACAGAACAAAGCTCAAACTTGCTTAACGAAAATCCTATAAATGGTGACTTGTTCCGTTAAGGCCTTCCAGGAATCTAGGCAGGTTAATTTTTCATTTTGTTCTGCCTGCCCACCCCTGGGCTTATCTTGAGGAACCACAAGAGAGAATGGAGAATCTGCACACCTCACTCCCACGTGTGTCTCTGTGGTTAACATTTATCATTTGGGCTGGAGGTGAGTTAGCCCTTAGCTTAGGAGTCTGTTCTCTGGGGAAGAAACCGCCTTATCAGGCGTATACTGTAGGCACTTTAAACAACTATTCAGTGTTTGGAGAGGCAGGGTAGGAAGGCCATGTTAATGCCGCCTCTTCCATGAAGCCCTCCGGATTCCCACACCGCCATCACCCTTCCGGGAGAAATCACACTCTCCCTCTCTCCTGCTGGCCTAGCACTTGCCGTGACCCGGGGCAGATGGACTTGTTCTCTCTGTAACTCAGCTTCCTCATCTGTAAAGTGGAGGCGATAACCTCGCCGCTGTCAGCAGGTTCCCGTGAGGATTAAACCAGGCTGTGTTTTTAACGCCCCCACACCAAGCTCGTGGTAAACGCCCAACAAAAAGAAGCCACCGTGATGATTATTTTGGCATTTGCCTTGCTGTCTCCTATCGCAACACGTAACACTCTCACCTCCCCTGTTTGACTGAAAACTCCTCTTGGGCGGGGAACATATCCTGTTTATTTCCCCTGTTCCATAGCCCACCGCATGCTGTCTGGCCACAGCACACATGTGGTGAATCACTCGTGAGTGTGCACAGAGAAGCACACACGGGGCCATAGGCATGTGCAGGCATGCCCGCACGTTTGGGGACACACCTGCACCCGTACGTCCTTCTGTTGGCTGGCCTGTCTGGTCTGCGGCGTTCGACAGCACTGACCACCTCCACCTTCTGGAAGGCAGCGGCTCCGGGGATCGCTCTCTCTCTTGGATCTCCCCCTACTTCTCTCACCACTACTGCTCAGCCTCCTACACTCTGCCCCAGCCCCTCCCCCGCTGGTCCTTAAGTGTCCGGTCCCCACAGGGCCATCTCAGCCCTGTTCTTCTTGCTTTGGGCACTGTTGAGTGCCTTCATCAGAACCGCAGCAGAGGACAGAAAGTTTGCAAGCCTGGGTGTCGGCAGCTTTACCCTCCAGAACTACAAAGCCTACCGGAGCTGTGGCTTTGTGGTCTTCCCCGATAGCTCCCGGACCGATAGCTCCCGGACCGATAGCTCCCGGATAAAAATCCCACCCTCCACCCTCCTCTCTGACCCGTGGCCACGGTGTCGTCTCAGACCCCTCCACTTTTACTCTGGACCTTGCTGCCACAAGGAGCTCTCCTTGGGTCCCTGTGAACAGAGGGGTGCATACACGGACAGATAGCTAATAAATCCGCTATCGGGTCTTAACTGTGGAATCAAAGTGGTAGGGATATGAGTATTTGTGGCAATTCCTTTCACTTTTTCTTTGCTTCAAATTTTTCATGAGATACCGGGGAAAACTCAGACTCCTTCACGGAGACCATAAAGTCCCCTACCATCTGGCCACTGCCTCCCTCTATAACGGCATCTGCCACCACTCCCATGTCCCCTTCCCCAAAACCATCCAACATTACGAAGCCACTGGGAAGAGTTGGGGTATTTCATTCCTCTGTACCCGTGGTCTTGCTGTTCCCCATTCCCAGAATGTTCTTCCCTGTGTTCTTCCTCCCAAACCCCTGTGTGCCCCTCAAACTCATCTCAAGCGATGCCTCCTCCAGGAAGGCTTCCCTAAGCGAATTCCAAAGCTCCTTATCAGGTTCCCATGCCTCTCCCCTGGCTCAGCAAAGGTCTGAGGGGCCCCCGCGGAGGACTGGTTTTGTAGCTATGCTGCCTCACCGGAGACCTGGCCCCAGGACTCGGCTCTGAATCACAGAGGATCGCTAATTTCTCCCCTAAGAGGACGTGTCCTCAGGCCGTTCCTCTGCCTGTGCGTGACAAACACAGCTGGCTGAGCGGATCCCGGTGTTAGATAGGACAGACCAACCTGAGGAGGCCCGTGGAGCCCCGGGGCCTGCAGGAGGGGTCCCACGGCCAGGGTTGGAGGCCCCCCTCCCGAGGAAGAGGTCCAGGCTGGGGTAGGGAAGAAGGCGGGGCCTGAGGCCGTGCTAGTCGGTGTCCCGGGCTGGGGACGGAAGTTGCTGAAGTACCATTAGTTTCAGTTTTGTTTCTCTCTCAGGCACCCAGCCGCAGCAGCGTCCAGGCCTCGGGGGTCCCCCCACTCCCCATCCTGGAGGCCAAGGTCAGCTCAGGCTTGGTAAGGAGGGCCGGGGAGGGCACCTGAAGGAGGAGCTGGGCTGGAGGGAGTGGGGGGAAGGGAACGGGAGGAAGAGGAAGGGGGAGGGGAGGGACCCAGAAGGCGGGAGGAGAGGAGTGGGTGGGTGGGAGCACCCCACCAGCTCCCCACTCTGGGACCAGAGGCCTGACACCCATCTGGGAAAGACCCCCTCTCTGTGGCCTGTCCTCCCAGCCCTCACCCCCAGAAGTTTGGGGGTGACTCCTCCCCCCCACCGGCAGTCTCTTCCTGGAGGATTTTGCCACTGTGCTGGCATCTGGGCAGAGGGAGTCACAGATGGACCCACATAACTCAGAGGCTTCTAGGAAAGCAGACAGGCAGCAAGGCCTCTAGGGGATGAGACACAGGCCCTGGAGACCCCGAGGTCTAGCAGCTGGAAGGACAGCAGGGCAGCCCCCTCCCCACAGCCTTCCTTCCTTCTGCTCCAGAACCCCTACCAAGTCAGTCCGGCAGGAAGTAGGGCCCCCACAGCCCCTGATGCTGCTCCTTGGGTCTAAATGACCCGTGTGTGGGGCTGCAGGAACTGGGGCCCCTTATCCTGCCCCAGCTGCCAGGAGTCAAGGTGATTCTGCCCACCGGGACCCTCCCTGTGTCCCTTCACTGCCTGCCCCCACCCAGCCCCTGCTCCCCGCTGGACCTCAGCACTCTGCATATGGCGGGGGGCCGCGGGGAGAGCTTGGGTCATACTTGCTCCAGGCCTGTCCGCCGGTGCTGAGCACACCCTGGTCGTTCCCCCAGGCTGGGCTTCCTGGTCTCATTTCTCACGGTCCTAGGCACCAGGCAAGCAGGTGGTTCCTCTTGCGTATCCCGACTGCATAGCTCAAAAGCCAGTGGCCACACACCGTGGGAGACCAAAAGATTTCCTGGCCATTCAGGTGAGACCCCCAGACCTGGCGGGGTTTGAGGATGTTGCTGGGGGGAGGCAGGACGGTAGGCTGGAGGGACCGTGGAGGCACCCTCTGCCCTCTGACCCCGAACCCTCGCTTGCAGCATGGTTTCCCAGGGATCCTCGCCCTCCCTCCTGGAAGCCCTGAGCAGCGATTTCCTAGCCTGTAAAATATGCCTGGAGCAGCTTCGCGCCCCCAAGACGTTGCCCTGCCTGCACACCTACTGCCAGGACTGCCTGGCCCAGCTGGCAGACGGAGGCCACCTGCGCTGCCCTGAGTGCCGCGAGACCGTGCCCGTGCCACCTGCGGGCGTGGCCGCCTTCAAGACCAACTTCTTCGTCAACGGGCTCTTGGATCTGGTGAGGGCCCGGGCTGGCGGAGACCTGCGCGCAGGGAAGCCTGCCTGTGCGCTGTGTCCCCTGATGGGGGGGGCTGGCACCGGGGGCCCGGCCACGGCCCGGTGCTTGGACTGTGCGGACGACCTATGCCAGGCGTGTGCCGACGGCCACCGTTGCACCCGGCAGACCCACACCCACCGGGTGGTGGACCTGGTGGGCTACAGGGCAGGCTGGTACGACGAGGAGGCCCGGGAGCGCCAGGCGGCCCAGTGTCCCCAGCATCCTGGGGAAGCCCTGCGCTTCCTGTGCCAGCCCTGCTCCCAGCTGCTGTGCCGCGAGTGCCGCCTGGACCCCCACCTGGACCACCCCTGCCTACCCCTGGCCGAGGCCGTGCGCGCCCGGAGGCCGGGCCTGGAGGAGCTGCTGGCGGGTGTGGATAACAACCTGGCAGAGCTCGAGTCCGCCCGGATGGTGGAAAAGGAAGCCTTGGCCCGGCTGCGGGAGCAGGCAGCTAGGGTGGGGACCCAGGTGGAGGAGGTGGCCGAGGGGGTGCTCCGGGCCCTCCTGGCCCAGAAGCAAGAGGTGCTGGGGCAGCTACGGGCCCACGTAGAGGCTGCGGAGGAGGCCGCTCGGGAGAGACTGGGGGAGCTGGAGGGCCGGGAGCAGGTGGCCAGGGCGGCGGCCGCCTTCGCCCGGCGGGTGCTCAGCCTGGGCCGAGAGGCTGAGATCCTCTCGCTGGAAGGGGCGATTGCCCAGAGGCTCCGGCAGCTGCAGGGCTGCCCCTGGATGCCTGGGCCGGCCCCCTGCCTGCTGCCCCGGCTGGAGCTCCATCCTGGGCTCCTGGACAAGAACTGCCACCTGCTGCGGCTCTGCTTTGAGGAGCAGCAGCCTCAGAAGGACAGTGGGAAAGACGAAGCTGGAGGCCAGGGAGGGGATGAAGCTCAGAGCCAGAGAGAGGGGGGAGCCAAGTCGGAGAGACAAGGTGGAATCCAGCCCCAAAGCAGGGATGGCGCTTACACCCCAAAGGAGAACAGAGCCCAGACACCCCAGGAAGAGGAAGCCCAGACCCCGAAGGAGGAGAGAGCCAAGACGCCCCAGGAAGATGGAGCCCAGACCCCAAAAGAGGGCAGAGCCCAGACACCCCTAGAAGACGAAGGAGCCCAGACCCCAAGGGGCAGCAGATCCAACAAGAAGAGGAAGTTCAAAGGCAGGCTCAAGTCCATCTCCCGGGAGCCCAGCCCAGCACCTGGGCTAAACCTGGAGGGCTCCGGCCTCCTCCCCAGGCCCATTTTTTCCTGCAGCTTCCCCACGCGCATGCCTGGGGACAAGCGGTCTCCTCGGATCACAGGGCTCTGTCCCTTCGGCCCGCGGGAGATCCTGGTGGCTGATGAGCAGAACAGGGCACTGAAGCGCTTCTCCCTCAGTGGTGACTACAGGGGCGCGGTACCCGTCCCTGAGGGCTGCTCCCCGTGCAGCGTGGCTGCCCTTCAGGGGGCAGTGGCCTTCTCCGCTGGCGCGCGGCTCTACCTCATCAGCCCCGACGGTGAGGTGCAGTGGCGCCGGGCCCTGAGCCTCTCCCAGGCCAGCCACGCTGTGGCCGCGATGCCGAGTGGGGACCGGGTGGCCGTCAGCGTGTCGGGCCACGTGGAGGTGTACAATATGGAAGGCAGCCTGGCCACCCGGTTTATCCCAGGGGGCAAGGCCAACAGGGGCCTGCGGGCTCTGGTGTTCCTGACCACCAGCCCCCAGGGCAATTTTGTGGGGTCCGACTGGCAGCAGAACAGCGTGGTGGTCTGTGACGGGCTGGGTCAGGTGATCGGGGAGTACCGGGGGCCAGGCCTGCACGGCTGCCAGCCAGGCTCTGTGTCCGTGGATAAGAAGGGCTATGTCTTTCTGACCCTTCGCGAGGTCAACAAAGTGGTGATCCTGGATCCAAAGGGGTCACTGCTCGGTGACTTCCTGACGGCCTATCATGGCCTGGAAAAGCCCAGGGTGACCACTATGGTGGATGGCAGGCACCTGGTTGTGTCCCTCAGTAATGGGACCATCCATGTCTTTCGGGTCCGCCCTCCTGATAGTTAAAGGACTAGGACTGGGGTGGGGGAGGG